>VUJU01002634.1:0-34738 GCA_009835225.1 Aphis craccivora
AAACACTTAAGTCAAGATACGCCATCCACAAATTAAATTTCACATAAATTGCTCCGACGACGAGATACACACAATCGATTTTGAGACCAACGTGTGTGCACATTGAGAGGAGATGTAGTCAGCGGAATGTGACGACGATAAAAATATTTAAATTTATATTGTATACAATGTATATAAACAGATGTATAAATACGTACATCGAGCGCCCACGCACGTACAATAGTAACGGAAAATTGAAAATGCCTTGTAAAATATCATAAGGAATTATGCATGAAACTTATCATTGCGCCACCGAGTTACGCTCGTTTTAATTATAGCGGGCGTCGGAATACATTATTACTTTCGGTGAGAACTCATTGCAGAAATATAATATATTAAATTCTTAGATATTATAACATACATAGTGAGTTCGTGGAAGTAACTTTGTAAAGACGGTAGAACTATTAAAAAGTGACACCGAGTTCAGACAAATGAAATAAAAATGAAATGAAACCTTTCCCCTGATTAATGGACTGGAATAATATACGATTCGGAGCGTAAAAATATATCAAGTTTTCATTTGAAATGTCGAGAAATTAACTAGAATTGAGACGGTAGGTGGTGGGGGGGTCGAATTCAGCGAAATCAAAAGACCGGATTTGATATAAAACGGAAATGGGATACGTATCATCGTAGTTGTAATCAACATCACTATAATCAAAATACGTTTCTTCACATATGGATAGTGGCGTATATGATTTGCAACAAAAAAATAATAATAATAATGAAATTTGTATCACATTTTTAAAAGTTGAATTTTCAAGTATGTAATTTGCACTTCATAAGACTTGATACAAGAACGTTATATAATTCGCTTGATCTTGTACCTTAAACAGTTTTTATTTGCACCAATTATCAATACGAGTAATGAGTATGTATTTATATGTTAAATCATTAATTTATCAAGTTCGTGTAAATCAGGGGTGTCCAATCCGCGGCCGCGGTTGACTGATGCAGCCCTCACTTCAATTTAAAAACAATGAATTAATTGTATATAATACATAAATAAATATATTTTTCTGTGTAGGTACTTATAATTAAATTATTTAATATTAATACTTTTAAAAATATTTCTGCTTATTATTTGCTGTTGTAAAATTATAAAAAAACGTGTTGTTGTATTATAAAGTATAGTTTAATTATTAAATTTGAATGTATTTTTATTAAAAAAAAAAAAGTATGTGCCCACAACAACTTTTACCTATATGATATGGCCCAGTCTTCATAAAAAGTTGGACACCCATGGTGTAAATAGACATATTAAAATGTACCTACACGAAGTAAAATAAAAAAATGTAAGCTAATTTTAATTATGTAATAACGTGTACACATAATTTTCGTATAAATTGATAACATCTCAATCAATAATAGAATATGGAATACTTAATAATATTTTAATTATTTGTTTAATTATTCATTTTTAATTTATTGAAATGGTTTCCGAGTACCAAGATGAACTAGACGGGTAGTCTATGTTATTTATTCACATTTTATGTGTCTAAAACAAACACATTTTATTATAGTGGTCAAATGAGTATTTCTCAACTGTATAAATATTAGGTGTCGAGTAGGTCACTATAATGGATGTGTTTAATTTAAATTCCATGGTATATCATTGTATACGAAAAATATTCTTGTGGAAATAGTTTATTAGCCAATAATATAAGTATATTTAATGATATATTTTTTATACATATATATAGCTATTAGTAATTTATTTTACTACTAATATTACAGTAGACTGATCTTTTCGGAAAACATGACGTTTATTATATTATTAATAATTAATGTTATTAATGTAACTATTATAATAATAAGAAATAAAATATACACCATATTATTATTAACTTTTTAGTCAGTATAATCTTACCATAAAATGGTGTGAGTAGATTCGTTATATAAATTGGTAATATCTTAAAATAAATCTACATAGGTACTTATTTTGATAATGACATTAAAGTAACTTATATAAAGTGATTATAAATAGTTCAAAAAGAGTCAAAACATTTTGAAAATTATAAAAAGTTATTTATAGAAATTTTAAGTTTCTACAGTTAATCTTTGAATTATAGCAAAATAAAGAAATTAATTTTTTGAAAACTTGTTTAACATAAAAATTCCGATTTTATTTCTTTTCTTTTTTTTGTTTAGAAAAGTACTGACAGTTTTTACTTTTGATCTTCTCCACCCTACCACCTCACAAAAAAATAATATTAATAATGTATACGAACTAGTACCATGGGAGTTTGACAAAACAATCAAACACCAGAATCATTCAAATATTCCAGCCTACGTATTTTTATCAATGCTTTTTAGTAAATTACCAAAAAAACTTGAACATTTAATACAAGGTGTCTTATAAGATATTCTTATTTTAGTTTAAAAAAATCTTTTTTTTAAACAATTTTTTTTATAAGCATTTTAAGTTTAAATTTATTTAAATATGTCAAAATCGCGAAAGTATATAAATAATTTTGTAGTTGAAAATTAATAAAATGTTTGGTATTTATATCTAAGGTTAAAAGATTCAACACACAGTTTTCCATTAGTTTTCCTTCAAATAGTTATAGAGAAAATGCATGCGTCATTATAGGAAAAAATGTTACGAGTGTCTAAATTTTTATGAAATCGTGGAACTTTATCCTCAAATGATTTTATATATTTGTTTTTATTTAAAAACTATAAATTATAGATACTTGAGAATATCACCAGTTATTTAGATTGACTTTTTTTTCATAATTTAATTTTCAAAATATTTCCCTTATCTTAAGGCTATTAATAGGTATTTAAAATATTTGTTTTGTTTGGTTTTGATTTAATTTTTTTGGCTAATTCAAAATACTTAAAAATTTAATACAAAGTTTCTCATGAGTTAGTCTTATAGACATTCAAAAATTATAAAAATACATAGCCACAATTTATTTTTATTAGCATTTGATGTTCAAATATTAACAAAAATTCATCAAAATCATGAATATTTGCAAATTATTTTGTAGTTAAAAATGTATAAAATAATGTTGTACAAGTAGCTAAGAATTTAAAATTTAATACAAGATTTTTCATAAGTTTGGCTTACAATATAAAAATAAATTGAGAGTGGGTCAATTAAAAAACGTTTGTCTAAAGTTGAATTTTTACAAAATCCAAAATTCACGCGTAAAATAATGATAAAGTAGTTATATAGTTATATAGTTAACGATATAGTTAAGAATTACTAGTGATAGACACTTGAAACATACACCAGTTGTTTAAATTGCCATTTTCTGTACAAGATTTAATTTTGGATCATTAACCACCCACTGAAAATATATCTTAGGCTGACAAATCATTTCCGTTTAGAATCGTTTTTCGTATATAATGGTACCTATTATTGCATTCAAATTTAACACATCCATTAAAGTCACCTACTCTATGCCCAAGATCCACTCGATACCTGTTGTATACTGTAAAGCAGAGCATTGCCCACTTGACCACCCTTTTTTATTTTACAAATTTCAAGTAGGCAATAATAAAATGTACGTTTTTGTGATAAATTCAATTTTATAATTATTTACATAAAATAGGAATAATTTTACTGTATCAATTACTAATTAGTATACAATTAATTTTGATTTCTCATGGTAAATACATTTTAACATTAATGTATTATTCTTTATTTCATTCATTCATACAGTAATATTTTATGAAGTTTATTTTCTTTTTGTAAGTAATTTTTTATACCTAAAATTTAGTATCATTATAGTTTTCAAATTAAGTTCTTCTCAACTACCTAATTGACATGAGAATGATGATCATCTTTGTCACTCGCTTGATCGTCAATTTATACATCTAAAATAATTTTAATTAATCAAATTCGGAATTTATAAGATTTATTGAGCGCTACCAAACTATCAAAGTTATACAATTTTCTTTTACTTTATCCAGGACTTTCGAGTTTCAGAGAACATAAAGATAAGGACCAGGATAACAAGCCAGAGAGCAATAGTGGTTCAAGTTATTCCAGGAACCTATTAATTCTTTATTAAATTAGTAATGTATTCAATTCAAAGCCCAAAACCATTTCAATAACAAACATATTATAGTCTTTAATGTTCGATAATTACATACAAATAAAATAACTTTTATTAAAATGTGACTACAGTTTTATATTGAAATTTGATTGGTCATGAATGACTACCACTACCAAATTGTAATTAGTAATTACCTATTGTAAATAATCTAACATTTATATTGCATACGTGTTTCTAAAGAAAAATAATATGTTTAATATGTATATATTACTTCCTATTGAAATCAATTGGTTTTCAAAGTTGTGCGCATTTAAAAGGTTCAAAATGTTATAAGATCTTTTTATTATTTCTAGATTTGTATATGAGCATTTTATATGCTCCTAAAACCCTACACTACCATTTGTATTTACAAACAACTGACACCCAACAATGTATTCCCCTTTTCTATAAATTTCTGAAATTTAACCGTCTTCTTATTTGTAAGTTAAGGTAAATTTGTCAAGAAACATTCATTATATTGATGTAACTGAAATAATTAGTTTATTGACATGATAACTTTCTGATTTCCAATTTTTCATAATCATGTCTATGATAGGGTTTAATATAACGAGTCACCGTCTGAGAAAAGTAAACTTATCTCATATACCGTTTTATAGATATAATTATGGATCTGATGGTTTCTTTTCTAGATCATTAATTTTAGCAAATAAAGTTATGAATTATGTAGACTTTTTTTTTTATATCACGTATTGTTTTTAATCGTAATGTTTATTTAGCTATAAGTTCAATTGCAAATTAATTTTTATATTCTATTTTATCTCATATGTTGTTATTATTATTATTGTTATTATTGTATTATTCTGTGATTACTGACTATTCTAATTTTCAATCAATCTTTTTATTAATTCTGTTTATGTTCATCATTCAATTTGTATGTTTAAAAAAAAAAAAAAATTTTCTTTTTTTTACCGATATTTTACTAGATCATATGTCATTCACTTCAACTGTATTTTCAAAAGGGTTTATCCCGTTTTTAATTAATAAATAAAAATAAATAAATAAATAATACATCTACATGTATTATGCATGGCCTATAGAAGATAAGAAATAAAATGTATAATATAATCTTATTTTTACTGTTACTTAAAATCCTAAATGTGTAGATATAAGACTAAGATCTGGAAATATTTATAAATATATGACTTCTTAGTCTAAAAATAAATAAAAAACAATAAATAATAAAAGATAAAAAAAATCAAAACTACTTATATTCTTAATTCCTAGAAAAATGTTTTATTAGGCTAAAACCATTATATGAGTTTTTTTAGGCTTGTGTAAAGATAATATAGATCTGTAACATGTGGCAGTTCTTATTTGTTAGTTTAATTTTTTTTTTATAAGTATAACTTAAAAAAAAATTGTAAAAATAATGTTATCATCTATAGCATTTTAACGTATTAAACTTTATAATAATAATAAAATCTGATGGTCTTTTTTATAATAAAGACCTTTTGAGATTTGAGTATTATTCGTTACTAATGATAAAAATATAAAACTGGATCTCCAATTTAATATGTAATATTTACAAATGTATTAAAAAGATACTCATTCAATGGTAGTTTATATATAAAAAAAAAAAAAAAAAAACAATAATAAAATACCTACTTTACATTAACGGCATTAATACGGGTGCATATTCACTCACGATTGATAATAATCGTAGAAATAATGATTTATTACGTCATCGTCGATAATTAATATTTAAATACAATATTGAAAAAAAGATATGAAATTAATCTTAATGTAATCTCGTGGAGAGTTATAGATTCTGAGGTACTTATGTTACAAAATATACAAACATGGCGTATAGTATTATAGCATATTATTAACATTGAAAAGAACTCGACAAAAACAAAAATAATTATCTAGAATATTTTATATATTTTATGTCATTTTAGATACTTTTATGATAAATGAAAAAAATTTTAAATACTTTATATACCTAGCTATTCTTATTATAATACTTAACTTACGAAATTCTGTTATCATTAAATCTACTCAAGCTTTCTCGACAGTTACTTAAATGAGAATAAAATACAGATTTCTGTAATAATGCTAATGAATACCTCATGATAATTCACTGTTATAAAATAATAAACAATTTCCATCTAAAATTGTATCTTTAACCTACTATATTACATTATCTACCTATACTTTATGTTTATTTTAATATTTTTAATATTAAATTTTCTTTTTTCAGCTAAAAGTTTTTAAATAATAAATATTACAATGTCATTCAATACATTAAATTAATTGAATTGTATTTATTTTTCTCTATATTTCTTTTTTCTCTTTTTTAAATTTAAAATTTCACAAAAAAATGAAAATGTGTTAAAACGTCTCAAAATGAAAAAAACAATAATACAAAGTACTTTAAATTAAGAACATAAATATTAAAGATATTTTCGTAAAATATAAGAATTCTCGTCTAATAAATAAATCTAATTTTCCATACCATAATATTTAAATGATTATGTATAGTAAGTAGATCGTTTTATCAATATCAATATTTTACTTCAACTTTTAAAATAAATAGAAGATAGATAACCTCTGAATGGTTAATACATAATCTCATATCAACTAACAATACCTTACAGTATTCCTAAAATTCCTAATAGTATATATATATGATAGATAAGATAGATAAGTTACCATATTACCACTTCAAAGATTCTATGATTGAGTTATAGTTTCAATCTCAATATCAAATAATTTGGAAATTCAAATCACTTAAACTTGGAAAATATTATAATCTAAATACGAAATATGCTGTGTCAATACTCAATACTATCACTTTTCTGAAAAATACCATTGGATATTATTATTTTTTTTATTCATTTAGCATTCATTATGAACACTTTTTCCATAAGACTGAGAAAATCGAATAAATGCGAATGTATTCATCACTCAATCAAAACGAGTATACTATAGTATAACTAGTAGTTCCAATACAACTTAAAATGTTTACAATAAAACGTTTTTTTGTATAGAACATATTATTACATCTTCCAAAATTATATCGTCATTCTTCATACTCAGTGTAGCATGTTTTTGAATCTGACACAATATACATATTCTGGAGTGCGTGACTAATATATCTTAAAGTTCGGAGTGTCTCCATACCAAATTTAAACAAATAATAGATTTGTATACTAGGTAACGGTTTTTATTTTAATTTTTTAAATCCCGACGATAATATATTTTTTTATACTACATTCGTCATTAAAAAAATATATTATTAAACTAGAAACATCGATTTACTATATAACGAACTAAATTCTAAGAAAATAAATTATTCAAAACGTATCAATTGTTGTTATCGAGTACAATTATTGCATAATATGTTATGTATATCAGGTATATTATATAGGAGTGTAAGTATTAAAAACAATGTTTTTTAATTTCTCAGAATAGTGAATTTAATTTACAATATTATTAATCAGGTAACAAAACATAAGTTTCTTTATGAACACGTCAATTCATATTCTATACGAAGCGCAATGCAATTCTCTTTTATATGAAAGTACATCTTAAGCTTTCTTAATTAATTAATTAAAATATTCCAAAGTAATAAATGTTTTGTTTAACAAGTAGATTGTTCAATTAATTTTTTTTTTATATAAATATAATAAATGGATTAATTACTCAAAATAATATTTTTTATATTTACATAATTAAATTTTATAGATCAAATAAAATTAATAGTGTTAAATTATACCTACCTAATTGGATCAACAATGTTTTATTTATCTATTATAATTAATAGGCATGTTTGTAACGGAACTATGTTTTTAGTAGGTAACCAAACAAAAAAGTATTCTTCACACTTTGTAGACTATCACCATTTATATATAAATATATAATGACGGAAACTATATCTATTTAATTTTTTATCATATAAATACTCAAAATGCCCTAAGCTTTAGTCCTAGAAATAAACCCGAATAATGAATATGTATCACTATCGCATAGCAAAGTACTCGAAATATCCACAATAGATTCTCCCGATCTCGTAGTTGGGCAGTAGGCTATAAAAATTACCTGAAAATATGTGGACCGACCGACAGATTTTAAAGTTAAATTATATGGATTCTACCAGACCTTATTTATTTATTTATTTTGAATTTCGACAAATAATAAGAATCAAGCATAATAAATAGATATAGTATTACAAATATTTACAGTGATAAAAATGATCATAATAATAAAAAAGTTACACTAAATGTAAACATTTATATTCACATAATTACTAAAAGACTCAAAGTCGACTTAAATAATTCAATTTTTGTTGATAAATAAGCTAAACTATATAGTCTGTTCTTTGAGTAAATACGTAAAAAACAATTGTATACCTTGCTCTATACTGAGATACATTACAATTAAGAAAACTTAAAAAAGAATTCTGGACAATCAATATAAACGTTTAAAAGCTTAAATACAATTTTAAGTTATTTATTATTATTCTCTTTGATTAACTAACAATAGTATACAAATTTGATAATGACTAATAAAGAAAATTCAATTCATAATCTTAAAATTGAAGGTAGAAAATGTAGAAAATGATTTAATTATTATCCAAGCATTAAATTTGATACTTTATACATACAAGGAAACCAAACCGTAAAATTGTACAAATATTAAACAAGTAAAAGTTAGATATTTTGAGAATTAAAACATTTACCTATTGAGCATGACCATTCAATTAAAGAACGATTAACCTCCATTAGCTCTAGTACAAAGAGATTCTATAAGCATACTTACTCCCTATTTTCCAACCATTTTACCAAAAATATTGAATTAATTAAAATTCTGATTTTTGGAATGTTAAAGAACATGAACTTAAAGACAATAATTTTAAATACTTGGATTTTTTATATCTTTTAAATAGTGTCATTGACGATACCTACAACCATATTTTTTCTAAAAAATAATCCTTTTTCTACTTTAATTTGTTTAGTAAGTAATTTCTTTCTCCAAAAAATGTTTATACTCATAATAAAAGAATACACAATTCGAACGAGTTATTTTTAAATCATTAAACTGTGGGTAATAATAATGATAATTTGCATGATAATTGAATACAATTTATGAAGGCTATGATAATTTTATAATCATTATAAATAATCAGAATATCAGTATTAGTATCTTATAGTTTTTTAAATCCGAGTGAGTATAGAAATTACAAGACAAAATTTTACATTTATTTTATAAAATTTAGTAGAACAATAACAACTCGTTCAAATTTCATATTAATTGCGTACAATTTTTCAAGAACATTATTTATTTAACAATTCTCAGTGCAAAAGGGTGATACTCATTTGAAAAAAATAAATATATATTGTCACTGATCATAATTTTACTTAAAATGTATGATATAACATTGACTAAAAGAAAATTTAACATTTTTAGAATTTGAGTCCCAAAATGGTAAAATGTATTATTAAAGAATAAAACGTATTGAGTATAATATTGGTGAATTTATAACAATGTACTGGTTAGTGAAATGCAATTAAATTGAATTAATATTACAGATACAGGTATCATGAGCTTTTTTGAAGTCTGAAAATAAAGTACCGTAGTGTAATAGACTTTGGTGTAGAAACCTAGTTTTAGAACTAATTTTGTGATGGATACGATGATTTTACGAATTTACGACTATATCACATGCACTTATGTAGTTATTGCTTTAAACGATTTTCAGTGTACTTGTAATTTACTTTGATAGCTGATGGGTAATTTATGTTACAGTTGGGATTACAAAATATTTATATAAACCTAAGTTTAGATATTGTTATAGTTATAATTATATATATTTGATATTCTAAAAGTTTTGTTTTATAATGTTTTTTAGTGTTTTTTGAAGTTTTTACAAGAAGAATAATATACATATTACCTACATACCAAATAATTAATAGATATAAAACTATAAGAAAAAATGTTTCATTGTTACAGCCTCACTCCGTAATTAAGTAATTAATATTTTTACATCATTATACGTTTAATAATCTACCAATTGACGTAATAAAATTCTTTATATCTATCTACATTCGATACATACGAATAATTATAAAAAAAATTATTTAAGTTTTCGTTGTGCTCAAAATTTAATACAAATTCGTTGATCCATTTTTTTTCAACAAACAAAAATCGCAGAGCTCATAAAAACATATCTATCTTTAGAGACTGGCATAGACAAAATAAATAATGAAAACAGCTAAAACTTTTATTATGCTTTAGAGGCATGTATAATAAATATCATAAAAAAAAAATTGATAATCAGACTCTCTAAACACTCGAAATTTAAAAATTCCCGTTATTTTTTGAACGCACCTCGAATTATATTTATGCTATTTTTCTGAAATTTCATCGAGAAATTGGTTCAATTATTATGAGCTGCTAAAATCTAGAGTTGCATTTATATTATATCGTTATATACATGTAGATATTATAATAAATTTATATTTTTGAAACATGGAGAAACTTTTTGCCATCAGAAATAAACGTTTTCAAGTAAAATGCCTTTTATTTGCTCTATATAAAGCTAAAACTTATTATTATTTTTTTACACCTTACCTGCCATATTTCGTACGCCAAATTCATACAAATTTATAACTCACATTAGTATTGTTGGAATTAAAATACCAATAACAAATTATTGAAATCAAAAACCTGTTTGTTTAAATTTTTTAAATTGTATACAAACTTACAATATTATATAATGTGTATAACTGATCAGCCTTTGTCTCTCAATATATAATTTATAACACTAAATAGCCAAAAATTTACATAAATTTTCACGAATTATCAAAACTTCAAACGTCAATCATTCATTGTAAAACAAAAATACAAGTCTGAGCAACACGCTCCACTGGACCCTCGCTCCATCAATTTTGTTGTTCCGAATATTTATCATGAAAATCACATGAATACGCAAGTCTATTTTTAAATTCATAGTCTACTCTTTCCCGAACTGCAAAGTACGTGTTAAATAATTGTATACATAAATTATAATATTTAGTGATAGGTCGAGAGAGATTCCCCTTCTCGTAAATTTTTTATTTTACAGTGCGTGGATCGCCATTTAAATTTCAGTATGGGTCGTGCAAAGTCGGTTGAATTTCTTACCGTCGAATGGCATTATTTTGCACTACGGGAATGAGAAGCTGACCAAACGTTTGTGTTTTACACCACGTACCTATTACATAAATTCAGTGTGAATACGAATGTAGGTATTATGGGTCAATTATTATTACAAAGAGACATTTTATCTCGTCAAAACACATCTTGGATCATAGTGGAGTTGAGCGGTTATGCTGATATCTATTACAACGCCGTCTGTTTAGTTATTAATGGGTAAACATTGTACACGACACACGCTGTATTATAGTGTACTAGTAGAAATGATGCGCATCGTTACGTGTATAATAGGTGCGAACTTGTGTGTTTTTCGCAAACATGATGCAAGACAAATTTTAACCATCAATCCCACAGAAGAAACATTATCCTTATTATCAAACACAATAAATTTTATTAATACGTTACGTTTATACGGTTGTTTTACAGTATTATGTGGTCTACCCTAGTCCACCAATTGTTTTGCGTTTTAAAATCATATTATTTATTGAATATATTTATAATTCTACGTTCGAACGGTATAGATATGCCGAGTAACGTGCTACATACTTATCTGGTCATCATAACCGAACGTCGGTTAACAATAAGTGCGTCACCGTGTAAGTAAGTTAGGCGGTTAGGTGTGTGAACCTACACTCGAGGGGTGTATGTGCTACAAATATATAATATTACACACGTCTTATAATATGTATATTGTATATACTATATACTATACGTAAATAATATATACCATTACCGTTTAAAATACGAATAGTATATTACACTCGTATTAATGCGTTTTGTGTGGTAAAATATTGTTTCATCGATAATGAAATCGTAGTATTAGCTGATAGTATATATATGTACTACCTATTACATTATTTAACAGATTGGACTTTGAATTATGTGGCTTCAGTGCAGAATCATGATGTAATATTTTAATTAATCAGACAATGTTATGATTCAACAATCAACATATTAACGGAGCGAAATTATGTTTAGTATACTTTGAGGTGATCTCACTACCGAATTTATGAAAAATGGAAATTTTAATGAGAACATTCATACATAAAAAAAACTATATTATTTTATAAAGAATGTTTTATAAATGTGGGATATCGTTTTGAAATCAAAAATTAATAACGGTTCACCCAATTAATAAAATGGTAAAAATAATAAAAGTTGTATACAATTTATTGTAACAAAACACGATCCAATATTTAGGAAAAATTAAATTATATAATTATATATTTTCGAATTAATGAGTGTTCAAAGAAAATCACCCTAAAATACGTAACATTTTTTTACGTATACGTTAAAGTTCAACATTAAATATATATATATATATATATTATGTATGTTAAATAAATTTATTCATAAAAAAGAATATGCAAAAAATTGTCGTCTGTTTGATATAATTAAGAACAAAGTAAACTGCTCTTATGTATAAAAACAAAATTCAATTTTAGCCTAGACTAGTTCTTTAAACCTTAAATAATAATGGTTCTATTTAAAAATTTTAAATGATTCAATACAAATAACTTAGTTTATATAGAGCTTTAACATTTTTTCCTTATAGATATAATCTAACGTCTTAAAAATGTGCTTTTTTTTTTTTTTTTGTTCTTTTCCGTTTCATTTCTTGTACTTATTTGTTATAATCTCGAATTCGGAAAGTAAAATATGTTGATTCAAATAAGTCGAATAGCCTTCAAACTGAAGATTAAAAATGTATTCCGTTTTTGAATTTTAAGTAAATAGCTAATCTCCGCGAAAGCCTCACCATCACAACTATAACAATCCGACGTATTCTGATCTCTTTATAATATACATTTTATACACGATATAATAATAATAATAAACTGTAGGTACCTTTCTGGCCATTATTGCGTTTACTAGAAAAAAAAATAAAAAGATAATTTTTACCGTGCTAATTTGATCGTCGTCGCGTGCGCGGGCTGCTGTTTCAACAACCACTGCCACTATACATATGTATATACCCTGTTGTGTGTTTAAGGGCAAGAGGAAAAAAAAATGTGAAAACTACCGAGCGACGGTTAACCACCGTCGTTATTATTATAATAATAATTCTGATCGTTGAAATTCGTGCGATAAAATATTCAACCATTTGTAAACCAGTGTAATATATTAAAATAAATAGGGTATAATATAGTGTGTACAGCGTATACGTACGATTAAACTCGAAATAACGCCGAAACTTTGCTTAAGTCTTAATACTAATGAAATACCGAATAATACTTTCTTATTTTGGTGTAATTAGACTGATCACCATCTACATTTTTTTTTTTATATATCGCCTTCCTCTAAATATACTATAACGAAGCTGTTAAATGCACGCACGTAGATGAATCTCATAATGAATATAATTAATTTCGTGAATTTTCTAAACAGCGATTTATAGCCTCTGTTATTTTATAATTATTTTTTAAAAAATAACAGAAATAAATTAAATATTTTATTAAAAATTACTATTTATATGCTGTGTTGTGATGTGTACACATATCTATATAGTTATAGTTTATAACATCAAGTGTATAGAAGAAATAAAACATAACATAATACTACACTGCGCATATTTCGTATATTTTCCCGTTAAGTATAATAGACGAAATAATACATAGATGAAATCTTTTACTGATATTCAGTGAATAATATTTAATTTAGTAACCAATATACAGATATATAAATTATAAATGATAGTTTAATGAAAAATTGACAACCCTGTTAAATATTAAACAATATTATATTGTATTATACCAATACAATATTCTATGACGGTATTTTTATTTTTAATTCCCAATATTATTTCAACAACTCATCATTTTTTTATGATGTTAAAATCTCAGTTATCATAAAATACAAAAATAGGTAAACATATGATGTATAATATAAAAGAAAACTGTGTTATTGTTATTGATTTACGTACAAAATAAAAACAATATTTGATTTCACAAATTCAGATTGTTGTACATTATATACATTATATTATTTGGTAAGAGTTGTATTTCAAGAAGTTCCGTTTCTCCGTTTTAGTTATATTATGTAAAGCGATAAAACTCCGAAGTTTTATGTAACCGTTCGTAAATGTTTTAGACCTTTAATTATTGATCGTTACAGTTTTGTGAAAGTGCTTCGTTCCGCTGTACCGTTATCTGTTCTCTCCCCCCAGAAATAGTCATATTCATATTATTCAACAGCGAACTCTGCGTTTTTAATTTTTAGTCGGCTGTTCACCATAATTAATTTCACAGTGCATTCAATATAGCCTTGCTTTAAATACCTACATATTTTAATACTCTACATTCAAATACTTCTGAAGGCTTACTGTATTTTCTTTGTACAATACGCAAAAAAATGTTATTGAACATTTTTGAAAATGGAACTAATACTTAAACAATTACATTCCATACTATATACTTTGTATTTATAACAACAATTGTCCAAATATTTAACATCTTGGTACAAAGAAAATGTATTACAAAAAAAAAAAAAACTTTTTACATACAATATATAAACTACCTATACTTGAATGGTTGAGTAAAAATATTAGCTATTATTTATATACTATATGATGTTTTTGGTTTTTATATTAAAAATGTTTATTTGTAATTTAGACTTTAGAGGACTAAATCATGTATGAGCATAACAATTATTTATTGATCACCTTAAAAGCAGAGTTAAAAAAACAAAAAACATTTCCTGTACCAGTTTTGTATTTTTTATAGAACCTTAAAAATGTTTTTCATTTCAAAATATCATCCAAATTTATAATTATTTGTATACAATATCATTTAATCACACAAAATGCAGAAACATAAATTATAACAAATGGAAATCGATAAAATATCTTTTAAAATATACAAAATAATTTAATTCATGTAAGTATGTCATTAAATATAATATTTGTTTGTAAATTAAGAAATAATGGGGTTACATAGAGTTATATTTTCCATTAAGAATTAAGATGCATATGACTAAATGCAATATTTTTCAATAATTTTTTAGTTATATTCCTCAATTATTGTTGCTCTTAAGACAGTTTAAAAATATTTTAAATATACCTATACGCACGATTTTTATTTAAAATAGATTTTAAGTATGAGGTATGTTGTAATTAAAATAATATTAATCATCAAAAATAAAATTTAAAATAACTATATACATTTAAACAGAATTTATTAAAGCGCCCTAGTGAATGGTGAGAGCAAGAATATGCAAAAATACTATACAGCAAAAGGATTTCCCGGGTTTTTTTTTTTTGAAACTCATCGCTTAAATACCAATGAAAAAGCTAACTCTGTTTGTTTACCAAATTCAATATCAAAAGAGAAAATGTTTCTGAAATGCATATTATTTTTTTGGTCACAATGTTGATATATATAATTTACACATTATACACACACATCACACACATATAGGTATATATATATATTATATATATATTCGTCTAATGATGCTGTTATATTATTACTATGTGTGAAAATAATATGATTCTCCCGATAGAAATTATTATTTATTTTGACTTTCAGATTTATGAAGCATACTTTTTTACATAATACTGTATTTTAATTTTTTAATTTTAATGAGTTTATTGGATCTTTAAATTGTATAATAAAAAATTGAACACATGGAGATCAGCACTTTGTCATGTTTAAATTTTAAATTAAGATAAATCTATACTCTTCTTATTCAATGATCCTTAAGTATTAATTTTGAACTCCTTACCTATACTAGGTACTATGAAAAAGTAATTTGTATCTATTCACGCAATTGTATTTTCATACAGAGTGTGAAATATAATGTCCACCAATATTTTAATACATATAAATATATGTTGTCTATAATGCTGTATACATTATACTTATACAATCCAACAGATAATTTGATAGTTTGTTATTTACTCACTTAATAATCAGGTGAGTACACAAGGAGTAATTTTAGGGGACCGAAATATCAAGAAAATATTAAATAATATGTTCTTTTTAGATTAAAGTGGAAAAATGTATAGCCTAAACCTCACTAAATATTTCTTTGTGTACGTATCTGTTAGACTGTTAATTACCCTATACATCACTAATCATATTTCAACTGTTGATATTTAATGGTAAAAAGTTGTTCATTACCTATAGAAGTTAAGTTTAAAGTAGTAGGTACTACTATACAAGTTATTTTTTTTTTACTATTTATTGGTTAGTTGATGCAATGTGTATCATATATTTATTTTGAGTAACGGTATTTTTATTTTTTGTTCTTGAAAAAAGTAATATTTAATACAAAGACCGTATTGAACAAGATTCAGATTAAATTCTATAATATACTATAAAGATTTTAAAATACCACCAGTTAAAAAAAATAATAGCTATATTATTTAATAAAAAAAAAAAAAAAAATGAGAAAAATTTCGATATCGCCAAATACTTCAATGAACATTTTTAGCATTATATTTTTTGAAATTGGCTTCTTGGAATTCAAAAACACGAAAAATTAATCTCAAGGCTATTCCAAATAACGCGCAAAGCACGCAGAAGAATCAATTTCACTAAAAAAAAAAAAAAAACCACCAAAGACTTATGATATATACCACTGAGCTTTTAGAACTATATACGCGTGAAAGGGAAGGGTATGGTGAGTGAAATATGAAACCGTATAATATCCTTTTGATTCGGACTCTCACCTACCGCGTTCAGAATATTTTCGCATATTGTTTTCTTGACAACGGCAACATCGGGAGGGGATGATTTTGGTGGGTAGAGGCGCTGTAGCGCGGTACAGGCAAAGCGATAATCGGAGAAACTATACGCGCCGCCTATGGTTTGTAGTGGAAGTGTATGGTGCGCGTGGTGGTGATGGTGGAGGTGACAAAGAGAGATGGTGGCAGTGAATGAGAGAAAGAGAAAACGAGAAAGTGGTTGGGGAGAGAGATTTTGCGAGGGAGAATTAGGTAGAGGAGATGATGGTGGGACAACGATGCCGTCGTGTCAAAAAGCGTCAGCAGTCGTCATGTCATGTAAAAAAGGGGTGGTAGCACACGCGCACGTTATGCATAGAGACGATAGATGGGTCATGGGTGGCAGTGGAGAATGAGAGAGGTGAAATCACCCTCTCGTATTACGCGAGGCTGCGCGTATTTTTACCCTTCTACCCTTCCAATCCCTGTTCACCCCCGCAACCGTTCCGTTCGCAATTAAAACCTTGGCGGTGGCGACGACGATGACGACGACGGCAACGATGATGGTGGAGTGTATATAGTCAGGTGTAGTAGTAGTAGTAGTAGTAATAAAATATAGTAGAAGTAGTGGTAGAATTATCGTAGTAGTAGTAATGGTGTTGAGGAATGGGTGCAGGGTGCAGTGTTTTTTAGGGTGGGCAGAGAGGGCGCTCATAGTTCAGCAGCCTCTTTCGGCATCACCCCATTGGTCGCCTCTGTGAAAAAAAATTATATATATATTTAAAAAAACAAACCCGATCGATACATTATTCCTCTACTACGCCTACGGTTTTTACTTTTATATTTATATTTTTTTTTTTTCATACTTTATACGCATATTTTTAATGATTTGCTACCCCCTTCCCCGTCCGAGCCGCGACCCGCGATCATCTCGCATTCGTTGGGCGCGCGTGTACAGCACTTCCTCGTGTGTTAGTGCACGCGCTATAGCTGACACAGGGTGTGTGTGGGAGGGATGGTAAATTTTAAGAGCACGACGAGATTCGCTTGTACACGCGAGTACATCACACACACTCACACTCGCACCCGCGACTAGGTATTTGTACCCACTCCCCGTCCGCACAAACGTCGCCCACCCCTTGCATAAGCGCACCCTCCTTGGCATCACGCCTTCCCCTCGCCGTCGTCATAATCACTACGTATATCTATACGAGCATATACAGTTTATATTTATATATATACAATATGCATATATACGAACGAGTTCGAGCCTTTCTCCTCCACTTTCTCCGAGTTCTTTTGTACGTGCGCGCCTGTGTGTTTACAACACAAGTATTACACATCCCTTCCGCGAGCGCCGGTCCTCTATAATGCATATAATATATACCTATATATTATGTATTTATATATAGATATACCATTCAGGGGGCACTTTTTGTTCTAAAACACACGCGCTGCGCCCGCCGTCGACCATCAACGACACCCCCTCGACGATGACTTCACCCCCACCACTATATCGCGAATGTATAATGCGTATATGTGTGTTGGTGTGTGTGTATGTGTGTGTACTTATATATAATTCGTATTTACATGCACCGCGGCAAAACGCGCTAATACAATATAATATAATATATATATATATATATTTAGGTATACTCTATGTACATTATGGTGCGCGTATGACCGTGCGCATAAATCTTCGGATGTGGATTCTCATTAATTTACTCGTCAATAATACGAAAAAGTCAGATTCGAATTAAAACAAGGTGGTGACGGTGGCGGTAATGTTTCTGCATGTGGAAAAACCGATGAAACAGCGCCTTCCGCACGTAGAAAGTCCCGAGTTGTTTGCCGCGATATTTTCCCTAGTGTGCGTATTTCATAACGTAATAATATTACGTGTACCTAAATATATTATTTCTATGTATTCAGGAGTGTTTGTAAAAAAAAAAAAAAACGCTTAAATCGAACAAATTAAACACAATAATATACGGTCGGGTGAATAATATTTTTTTTATCTTCTGGGCGACCGTTTCGTTTAATTTTTATACATGTCCTACACGGGTGACTGGTTTTTTTTTACATTTCTCGCGATCGATTCGCTGTACACTATAATGTATAATATTAAATTATTATGTTCAAAGACATCGTCGCAGCATTATCTAGATATCAATTTTTTTATCACTATGAACAGTAGTGTTACATCGATTATAAAACATAATACCTACACAATATTATCTGAAAACTTATTTTTTTTTGCTTCTGTTTCAGAAAAATTCCCATGCATGAAAAATAACCGAATTGACGGTTTGCATACAAAACTATCATTGAGAAGATAGTATACACATTATCCAACAATTTCCGTTTATACGGCATTACACAACTATACGTCGTGAGAAATGAATAGTTCAAAATCCATTTAAAAAAAATATTATTATGTAATGAGAATATATTAAATTATTTTAAAAGCACTTGCACTATGAAAACCAAACCATAATCAATTGTTTGTTGCAATAGTGAAAACATAGCAAACTTCATGTTAAGGGTCAACGACAAAACTTTATATTTTTCTTTGTATAAAATTGTTCACGGAGAAGTTTTTAGTTACCAAACTTTTTTAACATCACAAAATAATATATATAGATTACACATATTATACAAATTATACGACTGACTTAATAACTTTTTTTCGTAGAAATGGATAATATCCATATAGTGCAAATCTCTAGAACTAAAACTTAGTAACAAGTAGGTACCCACCAACATTTTATATAGATTCGAACACTTCAAATTTATAAAATAAATATACGCATAGGAATCATAGGACACAACACTAGACATACTTTAGATTTGAGTGAAAAGGTGGTAGTATGGGTTAATGTATTTTATGTATTGGTCTTACAATGTGTTATTTTTTTTTTGTCTGACTTCACCATTAATAACAAAATATTCTTAACATTTAAAAAGTAGTTAAAAATTAGATTTATTTGATACTATAGGATAGGGGTGGCAAAACTTTTTTGGTCACAATCTATTAAAAATATACTTCACCTTTGAGGGATCAACTTCCATAGAAATTTTTTTTATTATTGAATAACTATGATTATTAAGAAACATATAGGGCGCGTAGCCCTAAAAATAAATTCTAACATAATCAACTTTGAAATTATCCGCGATCAATTGTTTGACCGCCCCTGCTTTAGGAAATCAAGTAGAAAAAATCCTCCATTTTTTTCTTAATATGGGGTAAAAACGAATAATTTTAACTTCAAATGTTGACAAATTTTAATATTTAAAAGAAAAATAAAGATTTTAATTATTTTGTTAGTATTCAAAAAATGATTTACACATAAGACTTTCTGTCACAGTGTCACTGTAGATAATAGTAAATTATTATTCACTACAGGCACGAATACAAAAAAAAATTTTGGGAGGGGGTTATAAAAAAATTTACAATAATCAATATTTATCAACGAATGATGATAAAAATAAGCTATACAACTATTAATTTTCAGGGGGGTTGAACCCCCAAAAACCACCCTGTATATGTGCCTGATTCACTATATTACACAATGTCATTTTCAAAATATTTAGATTAGTTTTAAGATATATCACTCGAAATTATATTGTAATAAATAATAATGCCATGGATTTATTCACACTGTTATATGATAGTAAATGTTGACTTGTAAATTATTTTAATATAACTATTAATTACAACTTGTAATATTACGAGTATATTAAATAATATTATTATAATTAAGTATTTTATAGTACATGAGAATCGTGAATTTGCAATTTGTTTTTGGTAAAACATATTTAAGCGCATAATATTTAATGCTAATAGAAAAACAAATTACTAATAAAAATATAAATACAATATAATATTATATATATTTTATATATACTCGTAATAAAATATTTTTAAAAATATAAGCTGACAGATTATCGATCTGTTCAGAGTTGTTTTTCACATATCCACAATAATTTATCATTTAACTTCAAATATAACACATCCATAACAGTGACTCAATGATACAATGCGCTCAACACCCATAAAGCAGAACGATTACACCAGTTTAAAAAAAAATTAATTTAACTCGTGTTAACCAAAATAATTATTGTATCGATGTCTCCTGTTTCGTGAACTTATATTTTATACTCCTCCCAGTGTATACATATGTGATATCTATATGCACTTTAAATAGGTCAGAAATAATTATTTATGCATATAATAATTAATTATTTAAAATTCGTGAAAAAATTGATAGTGTGTAATATGTATATTAAATATTAAAAGTTTGTTTTATCTGACATAAAATAAATATAAAACCAGTAATTTATCAATTATTTATCGACAAACTGCATATTACTTTAACGATTTAAAAAACGTTTATGATTAGAAGTTGTGTATCAGGTTACTGGGACGAAAGCGTAAAGTGATAAATTATCAGTCATTATCATATTTGAAAAGAAATTTTGATCAAAAGCGACGAGGTGATAAATATTCTAAATATATATATTTTTTTTTTCAAAAAAAAAAAATAATAATAAATTGTTGCTTATTGGCATATCTTAATTTTTTTTGGGAACTGGCTATTAAGAAAATCGACATATTTGTATTAGTAAAATCTGTGTTTATTTTAAATCTTCAAATATGAAATAATACTGAATATGAACGAAACTTTTTGAGTTGTTTTACTCTAAGAAACAAACAGAATAAACTGAACATCTCATCAACTCGGCTATCATAAATAAATATATTTTGTTAGTTGTTATACTATCACTAAATTACTTATAAATAAACAAAAATAAATTATTAAGTATACTGTCGTCTTCATAACATTACAGATTTAATAACTAAGTACTGAATAACCAGTTTTTAACTTGTCGTCAAGTGTTTCATTATTTAAACTAATAAATTGTTTGTTTGTTTGTTGTTTTTTTTTTCTTTTTTTGATATTATATATAAAAAATCTACGGATTTAATCATGTACATTAAAATTAATTTAATAACACTCGTACATAATAATATAATATGTATTGTTCTACTATTTAATAATTATTAAATGTCAACATTGACTAGATATTTTATTGATTTTAAATAAACCAATTATTTATTTATTTCTGAGCTTGTAATTTTATAATATAGGTAATTATAAAATTTAAAAAAAATGCATAATATTTATATAATACATACCTGCATATAATTTATTATATATAACAAACAAGAGCAAATAATAATAAATAATAAATCAATAACAAAATATATTATTCATGTATAATAATAGTTAAATCAATTACTTATATCTTCAAACCTCACACCGTATATACCTAATTGTAAAATCGAAATAACAAACGGAGTTTTGACATTTTCAAATTATACTTAAAACATTTCGTGTATTAATAAAAACTACCTATAGTTGAATAATTCAATAATATATTAAATTAATTGAATTTATGTAAAGTAATATTTAAAACATTTTATTGAAAAGGTAAACGAATTTATCGAATATTCAAATAATATTTACAATCAAATTAATTTAAATAATTTTATATAGGTAATTAACATTCTGTGTTAAATACTGAGAATATTTTACAACGGTATATCCTGAGCTTGAACAATTATTTTTATTTCAAATTTGCTGTTTTTTCAGGTACCTACGTTTACAATTTATTTGTTACACAACGTTTACATAAATATTTGTTTTATGTTTAAAGTTATTTGAGTTAAATAATCTAATTATTAATTGCTCATTCGTGTTGAAACCTAACCAACCTTAAAATTTCAAAACTACCTATCCATATTTATTCTGTGTATTACTATTCTTATACATTTTATTTATCTAAATATAAAGATAAATAAATTATAAAGTTACGTTTATAATGCATTATCACTAAAGATTGTGAACAGAAAAAAAATGAAATGGTTCTATAATACGAGAGCTTTTTAAATTACATTCGTTTGTAACAACAACTTTACAAACGGATATGAAAAATCATTATAATTAATAATAATATAATATAGAGTAAATTATATAAAATAGTTTATATAGTATTTTATGAGTATAGTATTATAATATACTTTTTCAATTTTGCAATTGAATTAAATTTATAAAGACTTTTTATATGGAGGTTGAATTCTTTCACTCGTAAAATAACATTTATAGTTTGACTAGTTTGAGACAACTTATAAAATCTTAACAACTACTAATTTACATTAAGTATTTTTATTTAAACATTTTTAATAATAATATATAAGTAATTTATATTTTAAATAAATGATTAGAGATATTTTTCAGGTTTTTTCTAAATTAATTACCTTATCCTATCCTATATTTTTATCGTCATTATACATCCATATTATAAAGGTGTGCAAACAAAAATATATATATTATAACAACTTCAAAATAAATTAAAAAAATGGATATTAATATTAACCTGTTTTTAAAAACACTAATTTCAATTCTATATATTCAACACATAATAATTTTATTATTTATATTTTGATATATTATTTGTGTATAGTTGACTAATAACTAAACCTAATTTTATAATTTATTAATATGTGCTAAATGTGTGTTAATTATTAATAATTATACACTATAACGATACATTGGACCATCAGAACTGTAAACATTGAAAAAATATACTTTACAATAAATTTAATATTAATCCAATAAATTTAAAATATCATTATCACACATTGTTTATTATTTTTTGATGGTAGATTTTTGAAGTAAAATAATCTAGTTTTAAGCCGCTAGATAGCAGTAGATCAGTTCTTATAAATTTTAATGTTTTAATCTATGCCATAATACAAGCGGTAAACGTAAAATTTATAATATCCAAATTAAATAATAAATAAAGAGGGGACAGAGTTTTTTTAAAATATATTTCAGAATATCGTTTCGAATTACATAATACAATATATTAATATACTTAACAATAAGACATTTAAATTCTCAGTAACGTGTATTATTTTTTTTATACTTTTACACGCCCTTGTAAATTACAAGTTGTAATTTTTACATTTGAAGCACTAGTTACTAGCAAAAGTAATAACTAATAACCATATATTTGTGGATTTTTATAATTGTATTAATTCGATTTGAATTAACGAAAACAATTCGATATGACTTTGCTTAGTTCTGTTACTATAATGTCTATAATAATTATTAAACTTTAGTAGGAGGTATTTTTCTTTTTTTTTTTTTTTGTTAAAAAAATAGAGCAATAACAATAATTATAACACTTTAAAATAAAATAGTTAAATTATAAAATATAACTATTTATTAGTATTATTTTCTTGACTTGTCGATATTTTATATGTAATATAAAGTGCAAACATATCTTTAAAATGTTATCTTAACTTATTTTAAAATATTGTTAAAAATTAATTTTAATGAAATATTTATATAAACTTCTACTAACAAGTGTCGATTTGGTTATATTTACAAACACACAAATAGTGTAACTTATATTTTAAAACAAGGAAAGCGTAACGTATTTCCATTAAAATGTCATATTTATATTCGATGCAAAAATATGCAATCCTTTTTTTCTTAACTTTATTATATAATTATTTCAATGTTCGTATTTAATCATCTGTACTCGATAAACACCTTTTTAGTAAAATAAATATGTTTTTCCTTAACAATTAACAAAACAACATAGAAAGTAAACCTCACAATTTTATTATATAACAATTATAATATTTGAAAATGAACTATTGTAATTTACGTCATGAACTATAGAATTGCATGAAACAAATATTTGATTAACCTTATAATATATAGTTTAATAATTAAATATTAAAGACAACCTATATTTCTATATTTATTATGCTATTTTTCTATGAAATAATACAATAGGTAGTTATTGTTTTTAATCAAATTTCAACTTCAATCTAAATTTAATTTGGTAAACGTTTATACATTTTGATGATTGTCTATATTTATTGTTTTACAAAATAAATATTTTAAAATCAAAGAAAAATTATAAGTTAGTACTTTTTAACTCTTACGTCATGACGAATATGTAAGGAGTTTTCAAAATACCTTTCCATTTTGAATAATAATAATATTATTTTCATGTTATAATATTACAAATATTATTAATTCTCAAAACAAACTATATTTAAATATTCGATTAATATTAATAAGTTTTTATATTTTACCTTATAGGATGAAACAAAATGAACCAGACAGAGACAGAATTTCAATGATAGTACAATAAATGGTTCGTGTATAATAATCTTGAAAGTTTTTCTGTAAAGCAGAGGAAATCTGTTTATTTTTGTACTCTGTAAACTATTTTTTGCGTTCCATTATAGCGATCGTTTCAAGTAGTGCCTATCAAGCTACCTAAAACACAAAATTTTCTTCAGCTCATACTTTAGATAATATGTCAACATGGCAGTTTTTAAAAGTATTTTTACATAAAAATAAAAGTTGATGAAAACATCATAATGAAAGTTACCTACTAGGTAGTAATTTTTATAATGTAAAAATTTAGATTAACGTCAGTACAAAAGTATAAGGTAGCTGTCACGAGGTGTCATCGAGTTTAAGATTTATATCATAGTAACTTAAAAATGTTAAAAATAATATCTTATTACTAAATCTTGAATATTATATTTAGTCGCTCATTATACTTTTTAAATCAATCATACTAAAATTAGTGACCTCTAATACAGTTAAAAGAATATGCTTTTTATTGGCTGTATAATGATATATTATTTTAAAACAACGAACTAAAACATCTTGCAAATACTTTTAAATTTTAATGCAGCTAGAACTGAAATAATTTTCGAAACAACATAGCGCCTCACTCTTAATAGCAGTATGCTTCTTTTCATACATCCTGTCATGTTAATATTTACTGCATATTGTATTTATTCAAGTATAATATTATATTAGTACAATTTATTCGTGAAATCGGTAATTTTAGTACCAAATATATTATGTATAATGTGAAAATCACATTAAAAATAGCTTTAAATAAAGTAAATTATAAAAAGTAGAGTATGATTTTCACTGTGCAATTTTAACTTTACTAATCTGATCACGGCTTAGGTATAATAAAACTCAAAAACTGTCCATAATTTTTTTCAGAGTTTTTCACTTTACTTTCCGTGTAGTGATCGTCTAATTCGCTTTCTTGATAGTTGTATCTTATATTTATATAGTACCTATATAATACACAAGCTGTTTCATTTAACAGTAAACACTTATTACCTATCTCAAAAAGTTCAAATTAAAAAGATATTCAAGTTTTAGAATATATATGTATAATATTAGTACAACATTTGAATTCATTACTTAACTAATTAAGTTTCAAAAATCAATTCGTTTTTGAAAAAAAATTAGAACTATAAATCATTAGAATTTCCTGAGTTTTTATTTTTTTAAATAATAGCATATATTTTTTAGTTAAAATATTGAATAGGAAAATAAAAATCAAATTTTTAAACAAATAGTTAACAAATAATTAATTATAATATCTATGTATTTGAAGTTTAGATGAGCAGAATGAACTGACACAGTAGATGTAGGTATTCCTAGTAGAATGCTGTTATATTATTCCGATCAGTAAAATTTTAAATACGTAGACAAACTGACTATTCGCTCAATATTTTTTTCATCTTTATTTTTTTTTAATATTGTATAATTCTTAAGAAACTATTCTAATTCAGAATACCAAATTAAAAATAAATTCTATAATAATATAAAAATGACAATATAAATAAACGAAAATATTAATTCTAAAACGTTTATACCTATTATATTTTGAAATGATAGTTAATTATTAAAATATTAGAATGACACAAAATTTATGAATAATAATATGGCCTAACGTAAATACAGTAATTTACTTTAATTAACATTTTTTTTAAAATTCTTATGCAACTCAATAAAATAGTTATGACTTTATGAGTAACATGTTTCAAACAGAAAAACACTTGGATACATATCCATATTGGATATATTTCTTTTATCGTAATTATATAAAAAAAAAAAAAAAAATGCTATTCGTGATATAATCGAGTTACGCATTATTGAAGTGAGAAACTATTTTTAAACAAATTCAAACACCTCAAGTTTGTTGTAAGCCGTAACAACTTTAACCATTCATACAGAGAAAAATAATTATATAACATTTATTATAGGAAAAATAATTATATCGTATTTATTTTTATATCACTATATTAAAATATTAAAACTAACTCGTGCTCTATACTTACAGTGTATCTATACGTTTGGAGTAACTCGTTGCTAACTACTATCAATAATAATATTATAAATAAAAAATAACAATTGTGATGATCGGTGTATTTGTTTAAAAATCTCATGGCATATCATAATAATAACGCGTTGCTTGAAACAACAGTAGTCACAATATTAAAAACGGGTGATAAAAAAAAATGTGTAGTAATAATAACAGTATTATACTGATATACTATACATATATACTGTCTATACATTATATTATACTGTATGTACATATTATAGTGATTTATTAAACGTATGTAGGTACCTGATTTTAAATGATTGAGTAGTGTGTAATATAATTATTATTTTTTAATTCACGAATATAATATATTTTGTATTTACATTTATGTGGATCTATTTACAATATATTTATACGTTTCGCGAAGCTGCAATGTGAAGCCAATTTGTCCTTTTAATATATCGAATTGTATAATGTTCAGCACTTATTCACTAAAATCGTGAATAATCATATCATAACATCAATCAATTTGGCACTTCCTAATACTATATCAATGTAATAATAATAGTTGAATACTACTATAACTAGGTGAGAGGACTTACCTAAACCAGCATATTCTAAATTCTTTCGCACAATCGTCAGTTAGAAACAAAATTGTATCTTAATTAAGTCAAATCCTAAAATGTAGTTTTATGCATTTTATATGATTTTTTTTTTTCATTTTTAAGATGTAAATTTAAGTCTAGCTTTATTTATGCTTTTTGGCAAGGACTTAATCTTATATTTTTTGCACATGTCCTTTTAAATAATTTTATTAAAATTACAATCGGCTCTTAGACCATTTGATTATTTTAAAGACTCCAAAAACTGCCACAATGGCTTCGGATTGATTGAATATTTAATTGTTCACTGTAGATACACACGTACAATATTGTCCTTGTCTTGTTTATTCTTATTTTAAATGTTATTTATTTTTCATATATATATAAGCTGTTATGAACAAAATTTTATCGTATATTTTAGAATTTTAAAGTGCATACTTTGTGCTCTTTTAAAGCTGCTATAAATCCTCTTCCCTATAGTCATAACATATTATCATATCGTTATTATTGCAGCGCGTGCTGCAATTTTTGCTATTAATAAAACGCCCGTTCGGGTTTCCATTAATTCAAAATAACATAATAATACCTTTACTATATTTTATCTGCGTCTATCACACGACAGTGTGCGAAACGTAAATGTATTATCTACGTTATACGGGTTTTTTTATACTCTTGTGCATATACATTTTTTATTTTCAATGTTTTACGGATGATCCTAAAACGTTATAATATTATAATCCATTTCACGTCAATATATTATAATATCTCATATTATTGACGAGGGGTCGTATAGTAGTGGCGTCTGTCATATGAGAATTAATTTTACTTGTAGGTATGCACGCGCTATAATACAATACGCACGCACACTTACACTACTGCAGGGGCCATACGTATCACTGTGAAAAAAACCAGCAATTTTTTCGAACCAAATAATAAAAGTGCGATATGAAAACAAACAGCGGTTCTGGAAATTCTTGAGTGTTTTAGTTTTAATTAAAATTTCACCAGTTGAAACGGCGGTGAGCGACGGCGGTCGGTGGGGGAAATAATACCTACTATACAATATACGATAATCGTAAAAAAAAAAATAAAAACAAAGCAAAGCAAAACAAAACGTATTATTATTTAAAATCTCATAACGACATCGTAATAATAAGTAGATAATGGTAAACAGTGATAATAGCCACGTATTCCGGACCGGGGCGAGCTGATGACCGCCGCGCCGTCGAATCATAATAATAATATTCTCCGTCCTTGAGCCGTGTTGTTATTGATGGCATAAACAACAGACACACGCGTTGGACTATAGTGTCTGGAACACGACGAAGTACTTAAGCCACGGCCGTCGTCGTCGTACATTCTACGTCTAGCACGTTGGAGATTAATAATTTATTATTTGCATATATATATATTAAGTATACACACGCATATTATAGTTATCTAAAACGTGTGTACATTAATCGCGTGCATTTGTGGTGTATATATATATATATATTATATTTACACGACAATTATTATACTTATAAACTGTATACAATATAAAACATATATATGTATACGGTTACACAGTTATTAATCGTTCGCCTATAAAATAATTATAATCGTCCGTTCGTTCGATACTTTATTATATATAGTGTGCACATGTAAATAATAAAATATACGATATGATGTACATACGTTATATTATTATAATATGTAGGTATGTGCACAGTGCGCACGCCATACAGATATCGTATTATTATTTTATTGTCCTTTGGATGTACCTACCTATTTGCGTGTATAATATTGTGATGTTATGTAGTGGCGTACTGCCGAAGTGGTGTGCACCACCGTCAAGATTGGACCGCCACCTTTGCCACCACACTCCGTGCGCAGGTTATAATAACATTATAGTAAGTATGCAATAATGTGCAGTGGGCAATACGGTATAATGGACTCTGCGGCGCGAGTAAACTGCAGATAATAATATATTAATACCTATTATATAAAGTCTAATTATTTTTACAATAAACATTCTTATTTGTAATTACCTCAAAAAGTATTAAAATATTTAAAAGAATATATATATATTTTTTTTTTTTTTACGCAATTTGAAGTGATTGCAAAACGACATTTTTAAAAACTATTCATATTTCACTCGTTTTCTACTTTTATTAATGACGCTGTACATTTTAATTTTCATATTATTCAAAAGCAAAATATTTAATAATTATAATTGATATAAAATACTAATAAAACTTTAAAAAAACCCCTATTTATATACTTAATATAGTAGTATTTCGTAATAATTATAACTCATACTTCAATTCGGTTGTATAATATAATATTGAAATTCTTGATAAAATATTTTTGTTAGGATATAAAATTAAAATTATAATATATTGTCTTTCAAAAAAAGTAAAAACTTAAACAATTTTAAAAATTTTATTTGATTATACTTTTTAAAAAGGTACCTCGAAGCTATATTTTTTACATCAAAATAAAACCGATCGGATTAAGTTGGAATGGCAATGCAAGTTTATGTCTTTAAGTTATGTCAAAATATTTTTTAAAGCTTTAATGATTTTCAAAGTAATAAGTGTTTACTGTTAAAATAATTACCATGTATATACTGTATGGCACCTACAATTGAAGTTACGCTGTAAAAAACCATCAAATACTTTTAGTTAATTGTGTATATATTTTATTTTAATTACCCCGTTAATAGAACATCATTGTACCTACTCACGAGTACATCGCATTGCAATGAGATCGTAATAAAAATAAAAGTCTGAAAAATGAAAACATTACGAATATTATTGGACTTTTGGGGTCGATTTAGGGTCAGAAATGTCTCCTGAAATGGTATATAATATAATATTTATGTACTAAATACATCGTAATAGTTTTAAAAACCGTGTTTATAATATATAGTTTCTATTTATTTATATTTATAACAAATTAAATTACTTTGTTTAACTATAGAAAGCAAAATTTGAAACTGCGTTATATATAATTTGAATTTCGATCTTATATAGTATAATAATTACAACGGACAAAATAATAAATAAGCTAACAATTATTTGATATAAAACATTATTTTATATATTTTTCTAATAGGTATTCATTTTTAAAAACATGAAACATAAAATATATTTTTCTTAGCATTTCCATTATAGCCAACTTTGTCTACTTGCATTTAAACATAACAAACATCAAAAGAATATTATTTAAATTATAAAATTAATCAGGTTTTTGAATTTAAAAAATGAATAATAATCATTTTCAGAATACAAAAAAACAATACCTGTTTAATGCTTTACATATAAAACCGGATTAAAATATATATAAAAGTCTCTTTACGCTGAAAATTCCGAAAAACGACAACTGTTTTAAAGATGAAATTTTACATTGATTATAAATTAATTGTATGACTTCTATATAATGATGGTACAACAGACAAACATATAACTGCAACAGTTATAAGGTGCGGAATAAAAATAAAAATATATTTTGTTCCATTGGCAGCACTGACCTTAAAATACCTATAAGGTTCAATCTTAATTTTTTATGATGGAAAACTTTACAAAATTGATATTTGTATTTTATATAAGTACAAATACTTACTATAATTTTTCGTGCACCTGCCTTCCCTACAACGTATTAAAAAATATTGCATTTTTTAAACTTGATTACATAAGTAAATTAAACCTAGTGCTTACCTACTAATTTAAATGAATTTATAAATAATAGTATCACTTCTATCGAATAACACGTGTTCAACCTGATGTCGTCTTACCTTCATACGGTCCAAGCTGACTCTCTCTAAAATCAACTGTATCTGTTACTCTTAGATTTAGTGAGGTACGATATTGTACATTTGTATATTTTTCATTTGTTTCTTCTAAAATATATTTCATATACCAGAGCTCTATTCAGTTAAAAAAAACTTTATCGAACCAAAGTACGTACCATCCCAGAAGTGTTCAATTTAAAGGGAAATAATATCAAACAATTTGATTCAACATAATTTTGGATCAGAAACACTTATATGATTAATTTAAAACAAACATTAAATATGTAATTCAATTTTTTGGCCTTAAATCGTTACTTGTCCACATATAAACATCATGTCATACTCAGTCCTGTTGTAGTAGTCCAACTCTACAGCAGAGAGATATTTTCATCGTGCAATGAAGGTGGCGTTTTATTACAGTGGTAAAATTATAATTACGTGGTCTCAGCTCATTCACTTCATTAGTCTGACTTACATTAATAAGTAATAACTTGCTTTACTAAAATATAATCTTCACTATACTACTGTTTCACTATTCATTAATTATTTTAAGTACAGTAAAACAGTAACAATTGATATTAATTTTTTATCAAATTATTTATGAACTAGTTCATTCATTATAAGTGTATAAACAAATATATATTTATTCAACTTTATATTTTGTTTAAATCGATTTAGGTATGTCTTATTTTGTTCATATTTTTTTAAAACTTTATTTTGAAAGTTAATTTTGCTTCGAAATGTATATTTAATCCAAAAGGGTACCTATATTATGATTAAAGAAATAAATATAAAACGAAAAAACGCTTTGTGATATTAACCATTTTTGTTGAACATTCACTATAAATAAAATAATATATTATCTTAATATTAATTATAATATTATTAAATGAGTTGTAACCACGGTATATTATATTATAATATACCATGGTTGTTACACTAGATATTTTTTTATTGATTATTAATGAGTATCTAAGAGTAATTTCATTAATTTGTAATTACAATTACTGAAGTATATTAACAACATAATTTATACAATACATTTTTAATGTTAAAAGGCAGAATCTCAAAAATATAATAATTTATATTTCAAAAGATTTAAAAATAAATCTCATAATTTGAATCATAGAGGTGCTAGGTAAATATCACTAAGTGCATATTTAATGAATAACTATAATAATCTGATAATATAGTAATATACGATATATCTACTAATAATATATCTAAACATAACATTTACAAACAAATAAAAATTTAAGAACGGTAGAAAATGTAATTGACAGTGTGAAATAAACACCAAATTAAAAGTTATAAGATATGGGTACTAAAAACAATTTTATAAAAATGTAATGATGGCAGAAAATATTGAAATTGGGCAACTATTATGTAATTATTAGTATGCGTATACCATAATAAAATAAACTTTGTTCAATTCATGATATCATGTTGACTATTGCACCATAACCACAGTTTATAGTACCTAACAATATTATAAGTTACAAAAATCTCGATTAGAAATACCTAATAAAAGGCATAATTTCACATAATCCAAAACAACGGCTCAAAACTCTACAGTATGCCCAATTTTCAGAATTTTCAAAAATATCATATTATCAAGTTGATACTCGTACAAAATAATAAACGGGCGCAACTTTTCAAAAATATATTTTAAGCAGTAGGGTGGTGAACAGGTTGAATAACATATGATATTATAATATTAAACTTGTACCTAGTTAATGGTAAGTCATGATGTTTTCAAAGAAACAAAATATTCGCATCACTATCAATAAGTTACGATTTAACATATGTATGTATGACGTTATTAAGTTAACATCATATTATTCAATTTTTTCCATATCTTCACCGATATTTTGCAAATCAGTTCTTATAATTTACAAACTTTTATTTTATCGTAAGAATATCTCTTAAAATAATTAAAATGATAAAGAAAAGTTGCCGATTTCACCAAGTCTCCCTTCCCATATGGTACGATTTTCATAAAATTTCAGCAATATATTGCATACTATTTTTATAATTTATAAATTCTCATACTTCAGCTTAAACAATATTAACTACGAAAAAAAGGTTTAATACATAATAAGACAAGATAATAGATCAAATTTGAAATTTCTATAAATTTTAATATTGTGTAGTATTGTATATTATTCTCTGCAACCTTCAAGTACTAATTATTTTAAAATTCACCACAAACAATTATGAAATGTTGAAAATAATTAATAGAATATGAAAGCATTAACTGCTGCAGTTAACACTTTCATTTTATGTAAATTTATTATTATTAATTTTATTTTATTCATGATACAGCAAATATAAATTATATTAAGTAAATTCAATTAAATATTTTATTATTATATAATATTTATTACAAGCCCTTATAATAGACATCAAGTTTATTACGTGGCAATCGCATTTCAATGCTAACTTTTTTTGGAGAGTTTTCTATCCATCGGGATTTGAGAGTTTTATACCTTGAAAAAATCTTCTTTCCGAAAAATGTGCCGACAACACGCATTTAAGCGGTACAAAAATTATAGGCAAGCAATGTGTAAATTGTACTGAGCAAGCGCATAAAACAGTACAACACGTGTTGCAAAAAACCTACTCAATATAGGTAGTACTATCGCCCTTTTATAAACCATATATTGTTGTAGTATGCTTTTCCAAATCGATTAATACATGGGCATATGGCTTAAATATTATTAGGTTCACCAAATCCGAATACACGCAGTGACATAATTAAATGAAGTTTAAATCTATATGTACATTTCCATTGTTGAATCTACAAATGAAAATGCAAATCGATAAAACTTACAATTTTAGAAATATATATGTTTATTTATTTGATTAATTTTTGAACTAATAAATATAACAACCAAAATTCAATAGCAATTAAAAATTAAAACAATACAATAATAATTGTATATATCTAATATTATTAGAGAAATATTTTTAGAGGAATAATTTTAACAATCAAATAAAAAATTGGAACGGTTTGATAAGATATATTATAAACAATATAAATTATAATATTTAGTTATCGATTATTATAAACTTTTATAAGTAGTTTTCAAAAATTGTTTTATGAAAATATAATATACTTCTTAATCAAACAAACCGATTTTACTTTTTTCTAAATAAATATGTACAGTAACCTAAGAAAAATATTGCCTACTACAAATAGTAATAAAAAAAAAAA
>VUJU01002635.1:0-26811 GCA_009835225.1 Aphis craccivora
ATACAATGATAATTATCATTGGATTCAAATTTAACCCTCCTACAATATATAGTGATCCACACGGCACCAAATGTACAGCAGAGCGGTACCCACTTGCCCGCTTTTTTAGTTTTTTATTATTTATCTTATATAATATAAAATATAATTTATAAATATTTTTATTTTTTATTTTTATAAGTATTAACAGTACAAAATCGATCAATTAATATCAGCTGTTAACCGAACTCATAGTTGGTTTATTTGTAATATCATTTCTACTAAATTTAAAATAATATACTAGCTTTTGCCAAGATGCACAAAATGAGACAATTAAAAAAAAATATTATTATATTATTATTATTATTATTAGTTTTGTGTCCTGTTTGATTTTATTTTCTAATAATAATAATAATTATTATTGAATCAACATTTATTTAAGTCTTAGCGCCTTGTTGCCGGCAATTTATTATACTCTAACGCTATTGAATTCAACTATATATTACTTTATAGTATAATATATAATATTAAAGCTAAATTTAAAATTAATAAATTGTTAAGTGAATAGTGCTTAAAATGATCAAAAGTATTGATTACGGTCCTAGTTGTTTTAATTTCATTGTATTAAATATAAAAGTGATCAAAATATTTTAAACAAGTATATTAATAGCAATACTCTATGCCATTTCTTTTAGCAATTATACTTCTGTTTTAAATAAATAAAACAGTACATAAGTATATTCAATAATGGTTCACTACCTTCTACTTAAAATTCATAATTAATATAAGCCACCAGTTTTACAAAGGAAAATAAATTAAATAGTAAATCAAATGAGAGTATATTTTACTCTGTATATTTGTTAAATATACTAATTTTTCACTATGAGCACATACGGCAGTCGTGGCCGAGCGGTTAAGGCGTCTGACTAGAAATCAGATTCCCTCTGGGAGCGTAGGTTCGAATCCTACCGACTGCGGAACAAATTTTTAAATTTTTTTTTTCAATATTTTTGATAATTTTTATATTAAAAAAAATTGTTTTAAGATTTCAAATATATATTCATATTTCTCAGTTCTTAAAACTACACTATAATCCGAATTTTTTTATTCTAACCTACAATAACTAATTGCATTAAGCAAATAAATTGTTTTGTTAACTTATATTGAAGTGAACAGACTTATCCTAGAATTTTAAGATTAGAATATTATTTTTATTTCTCTATTCACTATTGGATATTTTACAAAATTTAAATTTTTTAACGAGATGTATATTTTTAAATTATGATATGGTTTGATTATATTATAATATCAATTAAAATATTAGATAATCTAATTTTGGTTCTGTAGAATGCAAATTTGTATGTTGTACATTAATTGGAAGACGATGAAATTATCATCATGACAACGCATGTGGCTGAGACGCCCTTTTGTAACTTTTAAAATATATTATCTAATTTACTATTGCATTAATTTTAATTACTAATTTACTAAATAATTAAAAAGTTCTATAAAAAAATGTACTAGTAGTAACTTCCTTAAATTAAAATATCTATTTATTAAAAATGAATATGAATAGCAATCGATTTTAGTAAAAACTTTTAAATGTGTCGAATAAACTATGTTACGCTCGTGAATTTTCTGAATTCTTACTTGCACGGTTTCACCACAAAACAACTTTGAACTTTTATAGAGTTTATTTTATTATTATTTTGTTTGACCTGACCGCCGACTGTTTTAAGATGTCGGGCTTTGAAGTATTACAAACACGTAATAATAGTAAAACGATTATGTTCAGACTCAGACCTTTTACCCTCCACGTTACATATACAGTATATATATTTTGGTGGCTTCGTCGTTTTCTCGACATACATGCTTTATTTCTGAAATTTCAAAAACGGAATGTATCCCATGAATTGTGTTTAAAACCAAATATATTAAATGCGTATTACCAAATAAAAATTAGTAGGAACCTATATATAGGTGGTATGTTTTTTATATTAGGTTATTTTTATTTTTTCTTTGATGTTTTAGTGAATAGAGATAGTAGCTAACAATTTAAATACTTTTTTATGTTGTTATTATTTGCCTTTGTTAATTAGTACCTATTATAAAAAAAATAGAATAACTGCGTTTAACGTGAGTTAATAAATGATGTATTTCCTCTCTCAAAATGAATACTGGATATTTTAAGTTTATTGTAATAACTAATAAATAATAATTAAAACAAAAACCATAAGATGTTTGTTTCTAAAATAATTTAAAAATATTTTTATGACAAGTTATAAGTATTTACAAAATTTCCGAGTTATCAGTTTGCTTACCTACTTCTTAACCTTATTATAATATCGTTGTACAATAATTTTATTTTTTACTACTTTATGAATGCATATATAACCTATATTATCAACAAAAACGTAAATGATTTATTTTTAACGAGTTTTACAATTACGTTTCTTTTAGGCTGACCCAATTTTTTTTATTGATTCGACTCTTGTTCATTACATTTTGATTCTTTGTCATAGAATATTAATCTTTGTCTTATCCTTTGGCTTTTGAGCGAAAAACTCAAGAGTACTTTTTAACGTTACATCGAATATATAAGTTTGGTTGTTACAATAAAAGTTCTATTTAGTTAAAAGTTTACCTTGGTTAAAGCGATATCATCAGTAGTAGGTACCTACGATTTATTTTATAGATCCATTTAAAATAATTGCAATGCATACCACTACACTGTTGACTTTTTGTGTGCGTGTTAACATTTTTTCCACCACCACTTGAGCAATTCTAAAAGGTTACAGGCAGTTATGAAGACGATCGCATTTGTGGTAAATATATTATTTGTATGGTATATGATATCGATTCTGTTATCTACACGTTACATGCTCACGTTAGGTGACGCCGTGAATTTAAAGGTGAATACATTATCCCACTTATAAAGTGACTTATAGATAAATTATAAAAAACTATGGCTTTAAAACGTTATAATAACGTTATATTTGACAAAAAACGATTGAAATTTGTAAACGTAATTATAACGGAAAACGATAAACATAAATAATTAAAAAACACAAAACAAAACGTAACGTTTAACAGAATATATAATATATCATTAAACAAAACATAACTCAAAACATCATTTATATATTTATAATTAATTTAAATATTATTAAAAAATTTTAAAAATGTAATATGTAGGTATAAATAGAATAATTTTATTGCCAATAGCTAATAGTGATGCCCTATTACTCTGTTAGTTTGAAATAGGTACGTAAATGAGTTTAAAATTTTAACTCTGGAAAAAAAATTCAAACGTTGTATAACGTTTTGAATCTGAATAACGATAAACGCAAAAGTTTAATAACATTTTAATTCTAAATAATGATAAACACAAAAGTTTAATAACGTTTAAATTCTGAATAACGATAAACTCAAACTTTATGTAACGTTTTTATTCAAAATAACGTAAGACGATTTTTTTTTCAAATTCAAGCTCCGTAAAAAACTGCATAAAATAGAAAGTTATAAGTTGCTATGAACCTATATTTATGTAAAAAAAAAAAAATGTAATTTTATCGTGACGAATTCTGTTTATTTACCTTGTTCGGCTATATTTTTAATTTGTTTCTACTGTTTCTAGTCCTGCTTTTGGGAAAAATTGTAATCTAACAAAACTATAAGCTTTTGGAATTTAAAATAAGCACTACCTACTGTATAGCTACTGTTATTTAAATGAATGGGAAATGAGTTTTCTGAATTTCATAGTTGTAAAACTAAATTTACATAATCTAAACATTAGATGGCTAAATGCTTTAACATCAACTATAATTGAACACGTAACGATATATATTCATATAAAATAATATAACATTTTTTTCAAATTATATTACAATAGTTAAGTTCAAAAAGTACATTACTTAATTAACGTTATAGTATCTAATTAAGATAGTAATTTTTTTCTAAGTAGATTTAAAATTTTTTTGAGAAAATGTAACGTGAAGTTTTTCATACAATAACTAAGAACTATTAAGGGCCGAGCCACACTAGAGCAATTTTCACGTGCGGTTAAAATGCGCGTGTATCGGCCGACTATAGTGCGTCAAAAATACTAGATGAAAACGCACTCTCAGTGGAGCTATACAGTGAGGTACCTATACATATTTAGGCGATAGAGTATAATACAATTGATAACTATAAATTAAATATTTTAATAATAAATAATAAATTAATTATTGAGAATAAGGAAACTATTGAATTTTTCATAATACAATAGGTATATTTATTCATTTAACTTATATAGTTTTGTTTTGCGTAAGTGATTAATGATCATGATTTTTCGATTATAATCATATTTATATCACACTCTAACTATCTCTGAAATATATTTTTATTGTATTGTTTAAAAAGCAATCAATTATAATTGAAATGGTTCATAACTAATATAGAATATTTATATTATTATTATGATTAACGTATAGGTATGGGTTGATTAAATTAAAGTTTGAAAATTATTTTAATTTCTTAAATAAATAAATAAATAAATTGAAGTTTTTCTTTAAGCAGTTTAAACTTTATACGATTGAAAAATATATGTTGTTCATTAACTAGATAAATACATAATTCTTTTAGTGTTTTTTTTTTTTTTAAATATATTAAGTATATTCGTATTATAAAAATGTAATTAAACTATATATTAAATTATTCCTAATCTGATAATATGATTTTAAGATTATAACTGTTATAAGTAAATTCGAAAATGTATTTAACACACATATATTATATGTGTATAATGTATATATATAAGTTCATTTCTACATTTCTAATTGTTCTCATCTTTATTTTTTGTTCACGATACTTGAAAAATATTTTTGATTTTTAATTTCACTTATTTGTAATTTTATAAAATCAACTATTCTCTTGTTATTTTTATTTCTTCTTAATATATTTGTTGTTTGTTAATATTATCTTTAGTGTCTCTAGATCACTGACTTAAAGTATTTTCTTTTTTTATTAGTTTACAAATTAAATTTGTTTTTTTCAAATTTACTACGAGTTTTAAAAAGTATAATTTCATTCCTATACTGCATAAAAGTCGTTTATATCATTATTTATTGATTTAAAAATAATACTGTACACAAATATTTTTTAAAAAATAATGTATTTTATTAATTTCATAATAATTTAGATAAACAGTATTTCATTTTATATCTGAACTAGATGTATTACTTGCAGAATACATGTGTAAATATTACTTTGAGTATTGATTTTTTTATAGTTATTGTTTACTTTGAATGCAGATTTAAACTGATTACTGTTTAGGATAGCGTATTTAATTTATTATTATGCTTTATATAATATATATATAGTATATACGTTATATTGCGAAGTATTTTATAAAATTAGGAATATCATAACAAAATACTTAAATTACTTTTCCATATAAACATTATAATTTATATTTATTTACTGTAATTTTATTGAAAACTATACAAATAAAAAACACATATAAACAAGAATATAATATTATGAATGTTTTATAAAAAATAATCTCTTAAAAGGAAATATTTTTTACAAATAAAATAATTTTAAAAGTTAAAAGTTATTATTTAAATTCTTATATATTTTACTGTATCATACAAAATTATACAAAATTATAAATTATGTATCTCAACTTCTATATGAATCTTCAAAATATATTTACTCATTATAATTGGATCATATTATCATAAATTTACACGGAAAACAAAACAAAAAAGATGTACTTTTAGTAGTATAGTATGCATACATATAAATTTGATATATTGTACATAATATACATAGTTGATGTGTATTTTTTTTAGTTTTTCTTTAATAATATCCTGATTTTTAGAACTTTTAAATATTTTTAAGAACTTTATTATAAATACTTGGATTATTTATACTATTGAAGGAGATTTCCTGTGATGGTATAAACTTCTTTTTTTTTTTAATTAAAACCAAACTTTTTACCGTATTTTTTTTTAAATTTTATGCATGTAAATATAAATTAGTTTAATAACTAAGAAGTTTGTATCGTTATAGGACACTAAATACTAACTTAACTATTAAAGAAAAAAATTATGGTGCGCATGTTTGATAAATTATCTTATATTATATATAATATATTAAAATTACAAGTTTATCTTGTTAGCACTGTTTCATATAATTAGTGCCTATTAGCAATAGCAGTTGGAAATATATTTGTTCTAATTTTTTTTATAGGATTAGAATTAACGAAGTAAATAAATAAATAAAATAAATTTTTGTTATTCTGTATATTATTTTGTAGTGGACAATACCTATCATATTTTGATGGTGTATACATTGATCTTAGTAACTGGTGACTATTATACGTAAATATATGTATATATTGTTGTCTATATTATAATTATTATAGTACACATAATTAACTAACTAGTTAGTTAATCATGATAGTACACTTATCAATTAAAAACCTTAATATTGGCTAAACATATTTTGTTGGTTAAAAATTTTTAATACTTTATCGTGCTTGTGGTTTACAATCCAAAAAAATTATTCTTTATTCCGTATTCATTAATTTTAAATATATTATATTGTATTATGGTCTACCTCATATGCAGTCATATATAGTGTTAAATTACAGACATCATACACTATACTATATATACTACTTATGTTATATTGTGATAAATGTTTGAAACAATTTATATAAACAATATTACTTTGATGATTTTTATATTGCATATTATTATCTTAAAATTCAAAATTATATGTATTCTTACTAGTAATATTTGTATTCATCAACAGTCGAATTTTACTTAAAAAAACAGCAGTATGATTTTCAAAGGAATCCCATTATACTCATGAACTTGTCCGTGAAACGGAAATTCGTAAGACAGAAAAAAATGTTTCATTGATTATAGAATGGTATATTGATGGTGAAAAGTGCATTTTTTCAAACCATGCGATTCGACGTGCTACAAAACATATAGTAAGACATACATACCTATATATGTTACGTAAACTCAGAGAAATGTATACCGTGACTAAAGTTTAAAGTGAATATAGCTGTGCGCGCTCGACCTTGCTTAATAATATAATATTATTATTCTTTGGATTATCACGTGATGAGGCTGGACGACCCGGGGACACTTTGGTGAAAGCGATGTCGACAATAAATATAATACTAATACATATATCATATTGTACCATTTGTACCTTTACTATCAATATGTACGCTCTAATGGCGTGTCTTATATATTATGTAGATTTTCGACTTTAGAGAGTTTTGTTTACCTCAGTGAGGTCTAGTATAATGTAATATACACGTATAATATTATTGTATTTGTGCATTTTTCGCACTCTCGTTTTTATGAGATGATAATGTACGCACTCATCTGTCTTATCATAGTTAATAGATGTCTCTAACCTAATATTGGTACTGTGTTCACATGTGTTATAAGTCTCAAGTATGCCCATTATACAATAAAATAAACTAAATAAAGAATGAATTAAATTAATAATCATATTATTGTACTTGAAATTTTCATATCCCTTCTTCTGGGTACTGATTCTACGAATACGAATTCTATCAACTATCTACCAAGCGGAACGCACGTGCAAACTTATTCAATATTTTTCTGATAAACATCATAATCATAGTTCGCTTATACGCTGTCGACATCAATCTATACAACTTTAATAATATGCAGTCGATTGTGCAGTTATTTTCGTTATTTTACTGTAGGTTAATATACATATAATATTATTGTGCATTGATGACGTCATGGTCATGATGGAATTGAAGAGTGCCAGTTGTCGGCGGAAATCATTGAGTATTATTTTATGGCAGAAATCATCACGTCGTCTCAAAATTATGTTTACACATTACAATATTACATAATGATCTATTTTCTCACACAGTCATTTGGTTAAATCTGTTTTTCTTTGTATTAATTTATAGGTACCTAAGTACGCGCGCCACAAATCACAATTTATATAAAACGTAGTCGCGCGCGCGTCTCGGGTCGACGGTCGAGCGTTGAGATTCTGTTGCAGCCGCGATTATGATGTGCCGCCTAGCTTTAATATAAACATAATATACTATTATTATTATTATGCTGCACCGAACAGACCGTGCCTGACAGCTTTTGTCCGGTTGCGAGTTTTATTACGTGATGTACTTGCGAATAAGCAAATATTAAATTCAATTCTGAGACAGTAATACGAAAGATTTTTCGGTCTAGCTGCGCAGGTTATCGTTCATAATTATGGTACCTACCTACGTATACCGTTGCAGGATATAATAATAAATAATAATAATCATATATATGATGTAAACATTGAACATAATAATAATATTATATTTTCTTACAGATGGAAACGAGTTATAAGTTTTTTTTTAACCGTATCCGCTATTGCGTGTTTTATATTCTTGCTACCGGCGTCACCGCGATATAATATTCGTATTTTATTTTATTCTATTTTTCGTATTGCCAAACGTTACCATAGTTTTAAAATACTGTTGCGTTTTTTATTTGCTCTTCTGTTTTTGCCTAATTGGCTGATTTGTACCTACTTATTTCTTTACGAAGCATCGTAATACAATACCGATTATGTTATAGTGTACCGTGTACCCGTATTTAATTATGTCAGCTGTCTTTCACCGTTATAATTTGACACTAAAAACCCGATGATTAATTGTGTCTTTACGTTATACGTTTAAACTTTTGTCATTTATATACTATATTATCTAAACTTATTAAGTTTTTATAAGAAACACAAATTATAGTATGTGCTAATATGTCTTTAAATTATTATGATGTCTGAGTCTACACGAAGGTCGAGTCCTTGTAATTTCCATTGGTTTAAGTAAAAGTAATAATATAATTTCGATGTCAAATAGTTATTTAACGATTATTTGTTAAATATAACAATATTATGTTATTAGTTTGGCAGTTATTTCCTACATTAAATAAACATAATGCAACAACGGGATAGCGGAAGCTTTTATTGTTATTATTTTGATTTTTTTTTTTTTTTACTTAGTAACTACGGTAATTTGAATAATTATTATACATTTCTACTCGACATGACTACATCAATAGCCCATTAAAGTATTATATACATGTCCTGTGTAATAAGTAATTACTAACTAATGAATCTTCGTGAAATAATATTAAACATTTTTTTTAACTTTATAATATAAGTTCACAACTGTTAACAGAAAATAAATACATTTGACATTTCTAATTCAATACTCAAACATAACTTTGTATTTCTTAATTTATTACTTGAAAATCATAACTTTCTAAGACTATGTGCATGATAAAACTACGAAGGTATTGAAATATATTGAAAATATTATTAAACTTTTAAAGTATTAAATAGTGTAAAACACGAAACTTCAATAAACTCAATAATGTTATTAATTTGTTAATAACTACCTTCTAGCTATATTGAATTTATAGCTACTTTGTTTATTTCATAAGAAATTAATTTGTGTTCTTTTACCATACAAATCAATAGATATATTTAGGTAGAATATATATTTTAACCACTTTAAGTTTTTTTAGTGTTTGTACACTTTTACCGAGTTTATATAACATTTTTGGATACCTGATTTCTATTAATCAATAATTCCATTATATTTCCTTATCCATTATAATGTCCATATTTTTAATTTTGATCACCAAAAACATCAAAAACATCCTTTTGGAAGGAAATTTACATGCCCCGAGTAACTTGATCCGTGTCTTAGCTAAGTTTATACGGGTCTAATAAATTTACTGAAATTGATACTTAAAACGTGTCAAAAAATATGATAATAATATACAGGAGCATACTTTCTGTGGTCTGCATGTATGTTGTTAAAAAATAATATATTCTATAGTATATAACACACCTCTAGAAATTAGCTCTATTTATCATAATATATCATTACTTATATCATGTTAATATTTTTTTAAATTCGATTGTTTGTCTTTGTTCGTATGGTAACAAGTATTTTAAATCATTCGATAATTATTTTTAATGACCATGCTATTAAAATAATATGTTGAAAATAATGAATTAGTTATTGCGAACGCTTTTCATCTGCCTAAGGTGTCAAGATAATTTTAAACGTTATTATGACTACGTTAATGAGTTGTAAATGTATACCTAATCGATTTGGTCAGCGATAACAATGAGAAACAAAACACAATATGTATTCGTTAACGAAAAAAGTGTATCCTTAACGAATATCACTAATTATTGTTAATTAGCGCCTGTTGCGTCATGGACAATATAATATTCGCGGGAGATAACTATAAAAATCTATGAGGTACTGATACATATAAGTACTGATGTTGATGATTTCACTCTCTATGCTTTCTGCCCATTTTACTATGAAGCCTCTCTGCCCGCCAAATCCGGTCATTCACAGTGGGATATTCGATTTCCTTCCATATCAAATAATTTCATTTGTGTGTATATAGTGCGTTCCACATATCTATTCCGCAGGTGGATGTTACGGTCTGTCAGACCAATCTAATGGACATACACTCCAGAGGCCCCCTCATGAGCGTGACGTCATATCCGACCAACGTAGATCCGGCTTTTTGCGAATCGGGAGTTTGGAATTTCTGGCTTTGTTTTACATAATTGTATAGAATAATATTATTTACTATGGTTGAGTTCAGAGAACTTTCGACTAGAATACTATACGTATAGTTGGTTATCTACGCTTTGTCAAGTTGTCATTTTCAACATTTTTCTCGATTTTTTTTTTCATTGAGATAAATTGCTTAGATTTTTTGTCGTCAATTATTTTTTAAACATTTTATTTATTCATTAAATTAAGATTTCATTATATTGTTTTAGTTTAAATTAATGTAAAAGGATAGCTGAGAGAAGTTGTATTAAGTATATAGTCCTTTAATACCTTACAAATACTATATATAATAAAATCGGAAACAGTAATCTGTGGGGATTTTGTCGAGTAAATACATATCAATCTTAGTCTCACGAGAAAATTACACAACATATTTATTTAGCTCCATGCAAGTCACGCTGTGGAAGTATTTTATATTTTCAACTGTCAACGATAACTGTCACTATATTACACTAGCTATGTTGACATTTTAACATTTACTCTAATGCCTAATCCTAACGCAACTTTAGTGAAACATAGTTATTGAGTTATATTATAACATTTTTGTGGAAAGTTATATCTGACTCGTAAAATCTTTACGATACATAAATACAGCATGATTATGCGTCAATAATATGTACAGATGGTAACTATAGTTACTAGCCTTATTATAGATTATATAGTAAGCAAGCCAATAAGCACTTAAGTAGTATTATTCAACTATTATAGCATAATATATCAAATGTGACTTATGGACAAGATAGCTATCAGAAGCATATAATCTCAATAATTAGTGTTAATTTACGTTTACTCGTGCATAATATACTTAAATAATAACTATATTAGATAAAAGTTAAATAATTGGTATATTACCGGTTCGATAAACAATTTTAATAGTTACGGTTTTTATATAAAAATGTTTGTAATCATATAGGACGTATAATTAATGAAAACTTAACAATAATACAGATGGAAAACGATAGATTCATATGACGTAATATTTTATATTACATAATAGTATTATAAAAATATTTATCCAAATTATGTACTGCGGATAAATTTTTTCAGATAAACTAGACGAATTAGTTATTTGTTTTTTACTATCTGAAATATAATGACCTTAAATAATAATATAACACTATAACTGTTGTACGGAATTAACACTATAATTATAGGCAATATCTGGCGAATATTGATACCTACCTGTATATCGGATAAAAATAAACAAAAAATTAAAGACTCACCGAATAAGGTAAATAGACGTAGACGACTTGAAGCGCCGTAAAACGACGACAATAATATTACGCAGATTTACACGGCGTGATGTGTATAAAATATATTATGATAAACGCGATGTCTCACTGTCGATAAAAACCGACTAGGGTGTACGTCTTCCGGAGACCATACGTATGATATGCACGCGCGGATAGTGCGCTCGCGACTGGAGGACTGCATATAGGCAAACACGGCACCGATGTATTTACGCGCGCACACATACACACCAAAGCACCAGGTGAAGTGTTGTGTACGTGCGTGTGTGTATATGATGTGTGTATATAGTTGTCCACCGGAACGTCATCGCCGGTGCCGGTCCGTTCCAAGGTCTGCTTTTTGTACAAGAGTAGGAGTATAAGTGAAGGTGCAGGTGGTTGGTGCACTCGACTCCCGCATGATCGGAAAACCCATATCGTATATTTTATGGGGTGCAAGTTCGCAAGACCTCGCAGCAGCCAGACTCATAAATCGGCCGTTATTTCATCCCCACGAGAGAAGAATATATTATTTTTTATAGGATATCTTTCATGCCGTTTTTACAATAATTGTACTATAATAATTTCATTTTGTTGTTGTTGTTATTATTATTATTTTTTTCGAAACACATGTCACTTTTCTCGCCCCTCCGGAGTCAGACTTGATACGATATTAGGTACCTGTACTGTCATTGCTATAGGGATCCGTTTTTTTATTACCGATATCGACGAGTGCGAGCGTGCAGTGTTTACAGTTGTTTACATTATGAAAATACGACGTATATAATAGTATATAGTCTGCTTCCAGGTAACAGCTTTTTCCGGCGACGCGGTAGCCATATTGCCGTAGTGAACAAAATATAACGCCCTCGGTGCAGCACGCTTGTTGTTCGTTCCGGTCGGACGACCGCGCTCGCGCGCCAGCTGCGGCTATGTACATCGTATAATAATAATATATAATAATATAACGTGTTGTAAGCACACTTAAACATCATTACGTTTGCAGGGCGTTATTGGGCACTACTGGCAGTAGTGGTGTGTTTGCGAGAGCACCGTTTAATTAACGACTGTCGGCCGCGCCTCCCCTTCCCCTTTCCTGGCAGACCAACAACTGTTTTCCACTAGATCTTCTTTATGTGTCTACGGAGACGTGGATGCGATAGTGTTTGGAATAGTTTACCCTCCTCCCCAGACATTCAATTTTTGATGGCATCTCTAAATATAATTATTACACGATATACTTAGTACTTGATTCACGATTGAAGTGGCTGTATTACATTCCAACTTGTATATTTTTTTTAAGTTTGATGTTTTTTCTTATTCGAATAATGTACAAAATGTCATTGAATTTCCCGAAAACATTATAAGATAAAATATTAAAAAACAACAATATTTATATTTTGCTTTTAAATACATATTTCTTAAATAAATTATAGCTACCTAAATATTTTACCACCCACAGGACCGCGCCCTTTTTAAATGCAGCTTTTGTGTTTGCGAGTTGAATACGTTATTATAATAATAGTGAATCGTGCAGTCCTAACTCCCGCGAATTTTGCGTTTCATTAAATCTTTTTTTTATTTCTCCATTAAACGTATTAGGCATTCGGTCCAAATGCAGAATTTCACGCGAAAACCTTTGATGGCATCTAATTTTTTTCACACTAAATTTCCATCAACTCAACATTCCTGGTAAAGCTAATAAATGTCGTATGCCTGACGCCTGTAGGAAACTCAGCTGTCATAATCCTCTATTAATACAACTTTTTCTCTGAAATGATCTTTTGTATATTTTCATTTCAGACATTTTTTACAGATTCGTTTGAACGTAAATCTTATAGTCTACAGTTACTGCATACAGGGCACGTAATTGAATTATATAGGAAAATTTATACATATTGCATAAGTTAACTACTTTGGTGCAATTTCAATTTAATAATAAATCACCGTTAGATATTATGACGAGATATGACTATACTATTATAATATATATTATACTCGTTATAATATAAATATAGAGATAGATTTTTGATTTTAGTGGAAATACAAACTTTGATTGTATGGCTGATAACCTATAAAACTTTTGGGTACGGTTGTAGACCAGGTAGATAAACTTTTTATTTGGAATTATCAGAGCAGTATAGGATTTTTTTCGTTTGTTTTTTTTACTTTATAGAACATTTTATCCGTCGTAATGTGATTTATGTCGAATAAACCTATTACCGAAAAAGCGCTTTCATATATCATGGTCCCAAACCGTTTTTGTATCAACATTTTTGTATAATTTTGGTATTTTCTCTTTATACCGGTAGGTTGCATCACAGAGAAAAGAGTTTTTTTATGCTAAAATTTAAATTTAAACAGTAACAGTTACACTTAGATATAATTTCAATAAAGAATTATTTTTTAAAAACAAAAATTTATTAGTAGATTTATTAATTAGTGAAACATAACAGTGTACTAGTTGTAATTAAATCACGAGGTATAAGGTTTGTTAGGAATATAATAAATAAATGCAAAATTTTATAACATATTTTAAATTAAAATTCACCGTAAATAATTTCAGGAAATATTGTTTAATTGTAAAATGTTATTACATTTTCATACAAAATATTATTATTAATGTCTATTATTTTAACAATTGTTTCGGGCTTCAGCCCTCGTGAAATATGATGTGTATAAATATTTCACTTTTTTTAGTGAAACGCTTTATTAGACAGATACACTACATTAATAATAATATGAATAACTACTTTGTTTATATTATACAAAACTTAAAAAAAAAACTATATAATTATTTTACAAAAAATATTTTATTTTCAATTCTTTTCATTCTATCAACAACAGTTACGATAAACGTGTAAAAGTGTGGATCATAACACGTTTAATTGTACAATTAATATAATAATTATTTCATATTTCACGACTGTCAAGTTAAAAGTTTTGCTTCCTTCCGCCTCACAAGCACACACACCTGATGGTTATTTTAATTAAACATTGCACTTGATCGAGAAATTGCATTATGCATTTCTATCATCAACAGTTATAAACGACAAAACTATATTATGGTATGCATATATAGTTACTATACATGAGTTTAATATCATTATGATGTATACGATAACTATATGGAGTGTATATAATATTATTGTGTATAAGATTAGCATATTCGATTACAATATAATACACTGCAGTCACTAGTCCCGGTTCTTTTCCTGTCTGTTTTCCACCCCGCCGCGTAAAATAATCAGTATTGTCTATATTATTATTAATATATCAGCTATGTGCATTGTAACTGTAATCATTAAAAAGGCACCAATTCAGCACGATGAATTAATATTATATATTAATACAAGATGATTCGTGCGTAAATTGTCTCAATTGTGAAACGTAGGTACCTACCTACATACATAGTTATATAGTAATTGGTTTACGTACTGACTGTGTCTTGTGAATAGTGATATTTTAGTATTGCTTTGTTTGTTCAAACGAATATAATAATTATAGATGTAAATTGAGATACTTATAAAAAATGGTCGATAAAAATAAGTCATTGACCATTCTATATAGTTGCATATATTATTTTGAAATTTAATGTAATATGCATGATGATACTGTCATTTATTATAATATTTTATAATAATATTTGCGAGTTCAGCTTATGTTATTGTTATCGTTTTTTGTATTTTATATGCTTACAACGCCTTTATGCGTTTTAAATATTTCCCGGAAACCCCATATATATTTATAATTGAATTCCGCGATGATTGTGATACCTATAGTCGTTTTGGTACGTACTTAAATATTATAGTGTTAAATTACATATGTTTTTTGATTAACCCAAATTTCGGCGGAATTGCAGGTTTATTCGCACACATAGTGATAGTACTATATACCTAGTACTCGACGGTGTTTACTTTAACCTCGGCTGTCGGTCGTGAAATCTTTGAAAACCATAGAATGACACGCGCGTACGCACATATTATGATGTAGCGAGACCAAACCGCGTCATTAACTCAACTTTGATTATTCATAATTTAGCACCAATGTGCTTTTGATGGGTCGGACGTTGTTCTAGTAAACCAACAAATCATTGACGAGGTAGTCATGGTCAGAAACTCGGAACTATAATATATACGCATACATTATCCTATAATCTACTATATATTCATAAGGACGTGGCATTCGCTTTCAACTCAGTTATTTGTGCGTTATTTATATTATTGTAGTAAATTTAGTCGAATAGTTATTTGGAAATGTGCGTGTAGGAAGAGCATAATCACAATAATACATGTGTATGGTTTCGGTCGTGTCTGGTATGTTCATTTTAAATTTATCACGCATGATATGGTTTTCGCGCGTAATTAAATATGCCTAAATAATTACAACCCAATTGTTCTTTATGCGGACAGCGATGTCGGCCTAGTGAATAGCGGAATCTCATACACATATACACGTCATAATATATAATAGAATTATCAATGAACATAATATACCATTTACGAATATAGTCAAAACATTTGCAAAAAAATCAATCAATCGATAAAAAATACTTGTTGATGGTATAATACAGTGTGTGGTTATTTGATTAATTTGTTAAATTTGTTATTGACGTATTTATAATGAAAAGGTTGTTCACATTAATTTGTCTGATATATGTCCGCATTTTATTTTGATTCGAGTAAAATGTTGTGTCAAAAACGTATGTGTATTATTTATATTATACTATTATGTATACATAGCACTATTATAACAGTAGATTCATTATATTATACATTGCACACTTATATTGTATTTGTTTAGTTATAATTTTTTTTTTATAAACTGACTCGTCGACTTTAAATAGTTATTTATTACTGCTTATTGTTTTATTTATCTAAAGATAACTAATTTTGTATTTAGAATATTATAGTTATATAGGTTTTAAACCTATATAATATTTCATAAGTTTCACTAAATGGAAATATTCATGTTGTATGAAAATTGTATTTATATACATGTGTGTAATACATTTTATTTTTTTGTAAATAAATATTTTATGGGTTCAATATTATTAAAATGGAATATTTTATTAGATAAGTACTATTTTATATCTGCTTATCTGTTTATATTTCTAATATCTATGTTTCATAAATATATTATCATCACATCAATAATGATTTGTAAATATCGATAGTAATTAATTACACTCTTAAATGTTCTAGATTTAGTCGAAAGTTGTCTCGTGAACTTTTATACTATAATTTAATAAGTCATTACTAATAAGGTTTTAAATGCACTTACCCAATTATATATTGTTATTACTTATTAAATCACATATTGATTAATTTTTTATGCCAGGTTACAATAAAATGTATTTTTTTTTTTAATATAAATTACTATTAAATGTATTTTATATTTTTCGTGTTTACAATTACCCCATTTGACATTTGCTGACAGGTCAAAAGAAACTTTAGAATTTTTATTTTTAAAAAAATTACACAATTCACGTTTATTGTTAAAATCTGCTTCAAATAATACAATGAGTCGTCGGTACCTACTGCCTATATAATAAAAGCAACGTGCTTTTATATTATTATTGAAAAATAATTCAAACTTCAATCCAAAACCAACAAACCATGTTCAAAGTAAATTTGTAAAATTCTTTATATTCTTTATATGTATTATTAAATGTACGTATGCTTGTACTGATTTTCATATTGAATTGTGGTTTGTAAGTTTTACAAATACCGTAATTAGATAAATCAAAGGGCGGTTTCGAGACCTCTAACTCAAATATTTGGCACTCGTCTCGGTTTGTCTTTTTTACATTTAACTCTTCCAATTCGCTTTGTAAAACCACATGAAAGAAAATACTCTAGGTTTTTAAAATTATTTTTTTTTTTATTAAATGTATATTTGTTATAAGACAAAACTTTAACCGAGGGAATTTAAATAATAATTTTCAAACACCGAATAATAATTTTTAATAAGTATATTTAAAAAAAAAAAATATTTTATTTATACCTAATAATAAAAATATTGTCGTAACATTGAATTTAAATAAAATAAATTAGTAAACTCGATTGTATAATATATAATATAACATGTTTTCAATAATTTAAATAAAGAAATATAATATTGTAATATTTAATTACTGTGTAAACAAAATCCAAAAGCTATAAGTCAGTATACTCGTATTGTATAAATTTCATAAAAAAAAGACTAGATATAGCCATAGTTTAAACAATACTCGTCATTTTATTTATTTTTAAAATGTATACACAATTAATTATCTGCATTTATTTAATAAATTACATAAATAATATATTATGTATAGTAAAGTTGTAACAAAAAAGTTACTTTGTATAAAGAGATTTTTTTATACTGATATTAAAGGCGGACTAGTAGTTTTAATTATTATAGTATCTGCGTACTATACCTAATACAAATGATTTAAAATTATTAAAAACAGACATTATTACTGTAGGTCCTAATTCATAACATTTTGAAGTAGGTAAAAAGAAAAATCGTGGTCAGAGAGGTGTTTTAAAATTTCTATTTAGCAATATTTGCATCAATAAGTAATAATTGATAAGTATTACTATTATTATAATATTACCATCGTTACGAGAATGTAAATAACAAATAGAGTTGCGTGCTTGTTATAATATTGTTATAGCAAATGTTGTGGAGGTGTAGTGGAAAATGGGCACCTAAGTGCGTGTGGGGAATGAAATCATTCATGTGCGTTATATGTGATTTTCCGTTACAACACAGATACAAATGGATACAGTTATTGGTTCTTATGGTTATTGCAGGGAAAATATATTTTTTACCAAACTATAACTTGTGTAATCATTCCGTTCACAAGTAAGCCCACTGTTATCGCCTAAGTTTGACGGTCTTGGTCGAAAGCCAATTTCTTCGGCTACCCAATTATGTTTGTATGCTGCGTGAACCACCATTTTACAACCTGCAGGGGTCATTGTTTGTGTTTTTACTATAACACACCCTCAATACGCGGATAGGAAATGGTCATAAAACTTCACATAAAGTCTAATGATACTTTTAAGTATATTTACTGATGGTAAGGGATCTTAAATTATATTACTCATAATACGAACTATATTATATATGGTACAGAATAAACGTCATATAGATTGATACTCACTCAAACTGATTGTCGTGGCCTTGTTTTTTGATATTATCCTTGCGTCGGTGTCGCTGCTTGTTCGATCCTTTTTCCTTCTCCTTCACTACAAACACACCACCGGTCGAGTAGGTGCCGCCCATTTCTGGAAAACAAACAATTCCATAAATATATAATTATTATATTATTTAATGATTTTGGTGGTTGACTACACATCCGTTTGTGACCCTACACCAACCGCGATATTTATCCGTTCAGTGAATTATTAATATCTAGCACCTTTCCTATGCATATATATCTCGTATTTTATGACCAATTTATCTGAATAGCTAACGACTTGATATACATTTGTTTAACCAATTTGTTTGTACCCGCAATGTATTAAATTTGTTATATAAGTACCTACTTATAACGTTTACCGGACGCAAATGTTTTGGGATATAAGGGTTAACCGTTGGTTGTATCATTTTTATTTTTACATACCTAGTTTACATTCATTTTCATTAAAGTTAATATAGTTTGTGAAAATTAAAATTATCAAATACGTTTTCCTCTCACATTGTATTGATTACAAAACTTTTACTTCATTTTTAAATAAGCATATTTTAAACTTACAGCAGGTCCTATTATCATGGTAACCATAATTCTCCAATATTAATATTAATATATTAAACGATTAAATCAATATTAATTAAAAATAAAATAAAGTTTTTAACTTAATTAAAGTTTTTGAAAGTTAATTGAAGTTTTATTCATTTAAAATTAGAGTTTTGCTGTATACTGTGTAGGTAGTAAATGTATAGAACAAAATCAGTAAATCCCGTATAAAAACACGGATAACATTAATATATCTTACAATGTCTTAATCTATTTCATTAAAAATAAACAACATTGAAAAAATAACGATTATAGTTTTTGAATTTTTGAATCTAATAAATGCAACGAAATTGTTTTTAAAAGATGTACTTTAAGTTGACTGTAAAACTACTTTTTGGATCAATAAAACAGCTCTGAAAGTTTCATTTAGTAACAGCAGTACTTACCTATATTTTTATTGATTAGATACTCAGAAAATGGTACTATTAAAGAAGTTTAGAGCACTGGAAAATTGATAAGAATAAATGAAATATAAACGACAAGTTTCGTGAAATTCGTCATGAAACATTGTGATATAGGGATACTTATAAAATCTCTAATAAACATTTTTTTAATCGGATAAAAAACGTTTTTCAATACAAATCAATGCTTTTAAATGCCAACATAATATGATAATATTTGTACTAAAATTTATCATATCGAATTGATAGTATAACTCTCAAAATATGTGCTGTTCTTATCTGTAATAATATAGTTTCCCTTACATAAATACATATTGTACATTTTTTTATGAAAAAGTAGATATAGGTATTATAACATGTAGGTTGCAGACATTTAAATTTTATTTTCCAAGTTTTTAACGAACTTTAATAAAGTTTGAACGGAAATTTTGTACTGTGACATTGCAATAGTGTATTTGAAATTCATGTCTTGTATTATAGAACAATGCAATCTTAGCAGTTTCACGTTGTATTATAATTCTCATTGTTTATTTTACTAAGTATAAAAATTATGGTTATAACTTAAGCACGATTTCTTTTAATTGCTACTATTTCATCTCAAATATATTTTATATTATTTTCTGGGATAGAGTGTTAGTTGTAAGAAACGTTTTAAGAAAAGCTAAAATAAAAATAATAAAACACTTATTTACTACACTACCGTTTTCCCAGTGGACCATAGCATCATACAATATTCACGGTTTCAAATTTATGTTGTTTTTTCTTAAATATATTCCTTGGACACATACATTATGGTATATTGTATATACGACATACGTATATACAATATGTAGTAAAATGTCAGTTCAATTAATATTTATGTGTAATATAACTTAATATAATATATGTATATTGGTAAACGTAATTTTCACACCCTTAATGTGGCTGTCAACTTACCAAAACATTTAGAACATGCATACTACCATATAGTGTAATGGTTTTACACTTATGAAACTGTTCATACACGAACGCAATTATATTCCCTCGTGACCTCTTGACTATATGTCTTAAATCTTAAAATCTCCGAATAAAGGGGCTGAATAATAATGCTGCTGAGATGTACACTAAGAAAATCTTGGTATAATATATATTTTGATGTTTATTTTTGTGACAATAACATAATTCATCACGAGAGTTTCTATCAAAAAGGAATTTTCATTTTTCCACGAATTTAAATTTTAAGCGTACTGTTAATATTTTATATATATAAGATGTATAAGACATAATCATTTGTGTTATACAAAATGTGTGTTTCACATAAAATATTTATTTTATTTCTTATTTTAATCTATATTTTCATTGAGAGTTCCAAATGTAAAAGCAATATATTTTATTTTTCTAAATTATAAATTAATAAATTAATCAAATTTAATTTTAAAGCTATTTTTTTTTTAACTTTTTGTTTCCAAAAACTCATAATGTACTGTAAGTTTTTGTTTTTTTTTTTTTTTGTTTCAAAATTCTATAAAGAAGAATTAATACCAATTTAGAAAAATACAATACTTTATTTATTCGTTCGTTATTCTATACCTATTATTTATTTAATTATGGATATTATGTTCGTGTGAATAATTGCAAGACTTTCTTTTTCTTTTTTTTTAATGTTTACGGTTACTACTCTTATGTTCCAGTTATTTTACCAATGTTTAATATTCATTTGATTTAATTTATTCAGAAGCCATTTAAATTAATATAATATGTCACTTTCTATGTCTGTACATTGAATCACTTGCATACGGAGTAAGAGCGTTTTCATTAACACTTATTTGTCTTCCACAACTATATGTATTATTCATCAATACTGTATTATATAATCTTGTTGGTATACTTTTCCGCGTAAGTACCACTTATTGCTTAGGGGAAAAATGAGCTCGTGTATTTAAAATTCCGATCGCGTTGTATCGTCAAACCCTTCGCATATTCCGGCCGGTGTACCAACAATGTTTTTCGAGCGCACACAATCGATAAGTAAGTCAGCCGCGACCTTGCATGGTTCGTACAGCACACTAATTACCGCCGAAAAAAGTGATTTTTTTTTTTACAAACTTGATATAATTTTTTTTGCATTAATACACATCAAGGCTAATACTGATTATGCACTTATTATATTTTTACATACGTATACTTTGGATTTATATAAAATATAAATTGTATGCACTTAGGTTCTGTATAATATATATATATGTATACTCAACGTGGAACAAGTTAAAGCTGCAAGATTTATTTTTTCGCATGATAATTAATGATTTTTAGAGCCCGTGTACTTCACTTCAATACTGTATAATGTAGTATACTATGTACTGTAGATACTTATAAACTATTTTATTTAACAGCGAGAAAAGATTTTTGAAATTGTAGTTCTAATGGAAATTCGAAAAATAAACGTGCAATTTACATGTCTCAAAATATCCCGTAAATATCATAGCCGTACAAACAACCGTGTATTAGTTTTAGTGCATTAACGTTTTAATTAATTATAAAAATAGTACCAAAGACTTACCTAGGTCTACGTAAATGCACTGCAACAACGACTCCGTCAAACGTATCTAAGAACCGAACTATTCTGCGTTCGCCAAACGAATGATCTCACAAACTATACTGTCTATACTCCTATAATCATCTAAAACCCAGTTCTTTATCTTAATTAAGAAGAACACGTGATGTATATCATTTTTTTTCACTTACCCACTTGAGAGACCTACTGGAACGATACACTTCTCGCACGCGTGTTGGGTGTTACTTTCTTTTCATATTACTATATTTAGTTTTAATGCAGTTTTTCCTCAAACTATAAGTATAAATATATATATATGAATATGTTACATTATACATTTAATTAGGTTTACTATACAGTAACATAGATGTGGAAGTGATAATGAAATTTGCTATAAAGTGAAAATAATCACTGTTCCGTAATAATTTACTCGTCAAATTTCGTTTATCAACTATTAAAGTGCCAAATAATAATTATGTTTGATACGTAATGTATATTTTTTTAGAATAAAAATATTTAAAATATTTTAAGTATCACAATTGCCTACTTCACGTGGGATACCGCTGCTGTAGTAATCGATTTTCATAAGGACCTCACACTCTTTCCGTGTTGTATCTTAATAATATTTATTAGTTATTACCTACATGTATATCTATAAAGTTAAGCTTTTTATAGGCACCGTATAGGTATAAAAACAAATTATTATTATTACTATTTTGGTAATTTCATAGTCTTTATATATAACGTAACACTAAGCTTTTTGTTCCAATTCCACAACTGGTGTGTAGTTATTCCTTATAATTACGAGGGCTTAAATATGTTTTAGATCCGTCTACTATTTATAATATATTAGCATACGAAACCGTGAAATTACCAAATAGCGTGTTCAGTATTTGGTTATTTTTAGTATTTTTACTTAAAACCCTAATTTAAATTTAACGCGTCTATAAAACACGTTATATTTATAATTTTTATACCTATTAAAATTTGCATTATGTTTTCACAGAAATCCACGTTGAGCTTAGACGAGGATTGCCTTCGGTCACAGTTCCTTTACCGTCCAGGCGCGAGCTTTGTCAGTTCACATTGCGGCCAGTGACAAACACGGTCGGCGACTTAACTAGCATGCTGAAGACCGAAGACCCGGGTGTTGACCGTGTAGTTGTATCTAGCTCCGATGGTGTGCGTATCGCGTCTTCCAATACAATCGAATCGCTCATGGAAGAAGACTTCCGGTTAACCATTAACGACCGAGTTTTCACGGTTAAAGTACCACCGCAAAAGAAGCTTACGAAGGTTTGTATAATCCAAAATCATACGATGACCAATATTATGTAGTTGATTTATCCCATTCAAGGGATATTATTTCATATATCTATATAATTTACTTAACATAATTTTATCGATGAAACTTAAAAACGCAATTTACCAACATTTGTTATTTTTAATTTTGTTAGTAGGTATTCTGTGATTGATTAATTATGTTCGAAATAATTATTAACATCTTTATAATTATTTTTATTTATGACCTAGATGAAGGTTACAAAATTTGACCATATAATAATTAAGTCAACATTTTAATTATAGTGATCTATATTATAAGTTTACCAACTAAATTTAGCATAATAATATTATTATTTTACAATTTCATTATCAAAACATTATTTTTATTATTATAATGAAATATTTCTTTTCAAGTTTTTAACCATTGTATGAATGCATAGTAATATATAATTTATGAAAGTTAACAATGTTTTTTTTAACCTTAATTAACAGATACATCATATTCATTAACTCTATTGAATTTTGTATTTTTTTTAAAAAAAATATATATAAAATTTGAAGTATAAGTACCTATAATTTATGACTTTGTTTCAGGCACGTATACATGAGGGGGAAATTAATGATAACCTAGTCCTCCTCCAATGAGAAAAACTTAGGGTTTTTGTAAAAATTTACAGTGGTATTATAAATACGTCAAACTAAAAATTAATGCTTTACGTTAAAAACATTCTGTATATTTTTTTAAGTGGAAAAATATTATAAACTTATATTGTTAGTAATTTGTCAAATATTATATTAAAACAAAAGTAAAATATCTCAATAAACTATATTTTAAAAAAAAAACAATGATGATCCTCTTAATTTTTTTTTTAAATATTAGCCAGTTAGGTACTAAATAATTAAACTTTGACATTTCTTTGATAAGCTAATAAAATTTATGACTGTCAAACACGAAACGACGAAAAATAAATACCTATGTGCATTATGTTTGTTCAAATTATATTATTATGTATAACAGATAAGGTACCTACCTATATATTATATTATACACATTTTATTAGAACGTCAGATAGTTTACTTTATCAGATCCATCTGGATTTAATAGTTGATTAGTTTGACAAACTTGGGTGTTAATATTTGGAAATTTAATGAAAAATATTGTATTAATTTTGTTGCAAACTTCAATTTGTACGTTTCTTTAGTATGTGTTTGCTACATGATTGTTATATACATTATATAATATATATATGTATAGGTTATCACTTTTTCTATAATTAGAAAATAAACGTATATATTGTATTAAAATAACTGTGATTTTAATTATTTTTAGGTACCTATCAAAATAATTAAGATAATAAGCATATTTATAATTACTAATTAATTATCGTAATTACCTATACAGCGCATCAATACTAGTTAATAATAATAATATTATATGGTGTGTGCACAACTAGTATAGTGTTGTGAGGCATTTTTTTTATAAATTTTAAATATTTAAAAATACATAGGTACCTATTATAGAAAGATTTTGTTAATATTATTATATCTTTGTCTTTATACATGATCTATATTTTACAGGAAGAAATGGAACGACTTTCTGGTATCAGGACTCTAGTCAGTCAGTTGTACGAATCATTGAACGTCGAAGAACATCAATTAAAAAAAGAAAGGGAGTTATTGGCTAAAATGGAAGAACTGAAAGTTAAATTGGAACCTCTTGAAAAGGTATGATGATGTATTGATGTTTATCAATTAAAATTATTTTTATTATTCCATTTTCTCTATTCAAAACTATTGATTCTGAAATTTCAATATTTATAATTGTTATTTAATATAACTAATTATATTTTTAATGCAAGAACAAAGTACCACACTTGAAATCTTTTAAATTAAATTGATGAGATGTATTTTAAAGCTGTGTGCTCGTGTGTATAATTTATATTAATTAAATACGGTTATGTATACAAACAAATAAACAGCTCTAATATATTTATGATATTTGCAGCTCTCGGTTATTTTTAACTTAATGATTACTATTTTATTTAAAGAAACATTAACTTATTTTTTCTCCATGCATATTTATTTATACTTAAGTATTCTATACCACACTTATACTTTTCTTTTGACTGCTTGATCACACTGCTCTTCATTAAAATAAAATCCAGCTTTTTTGAAACAATTGATAATTGTATTCGGTTGTACATTACGCCATGCTTTTTCACACAACCGCATAGATTGTAATAAATTTATTGAGCATGGTCTGCCTTCATCAATATCGTAAATAATTTTTCGAATAATTTCTTTGCGGTATAATGTTTTGAAATTTTGTATTATTCCCTGATCCATTGGTTGTAGTTTAGATGTAGTATTTGGAGGCAAAAATTCGATTCTTACAGATTTGAAATTAATAGTACAATGAGCTGTACAGTTATCAATAAATAATAAAACATTTCTTTGATTTAGTCGCATTTTTTGATCAAATTTTACAAGCCAACTTTTAAATAAATCACCAGTCATCCATGCCTTTTTGTTTGACTCATAATCTAATGGAAAACTCTTAACTCCTTTAAAACATCGTGATTTTTTTGATTTCCCAATTATAAGTGGCCTAATTTTTTCGGAACCTGACATATTTGATCCTAAAAGAATTGTTATCCGTTCCTTACTTTGTTTGCCACCTGAACAAGTTTCCCCTTTTAATATAAGAGTGCGATCGGGTAGGCATTTAAAAAACAATGCTGTCTCATCCACATTAAATACATCATCGGGAGAATATTCTTTTATGATGTTTGATAACTTTCCTAACCATTCATTACATATAGAGTTATTTACAGAAGCACTTTCGCCACATATTTTACGAAAAATTATGTTATGACGATTTTTCCAATTCCCTAGCCAGCCTTGACTTGCTTTAAAATTAGAATAACCAAATTGAGTTGCAAAATATT
>VUJU01002636.1:0-34720 GCA_009835225.1 Aphis craccivora
GAATAGAAAGAAAGTAATTTCAGACCAATTTTTTGTAATAATTCAGGGCAGTTGATACCTCCATTCACGATTTTATGTACAAAAATAACGGCAAGAACTAATAGTGCTGTAGGTAGATTATATATTTTTATAGTAGTCGTTCATTATTTTTTTTCTGAGCAAAGTCGGGTAAAACAGCTAGTTTTAAACAAAACCAAAACATCAACCTTGCCTCAAGTTCCCTCTCCCCTCTCCGGCTCACCATACATGATAAATACGCCATGGATTATAATACCTAAACAACTTTCTACAGCGTTTATATAATAATATTATATAGGTATATTATTATATTATAATAATAACAGGTGTGTTCCGCCCGCCGCTGTTTGTGTCCCCGTGCGTCGACGACTATTTTTACTCACTTTTAAAACACATACGTATTTTTCACCAGTTTACTAAAGTATTTTTTTTCTACAACCTGATCAAAACAAAACTTGTTTTGGAAAATCTTGCCTAGCCAAGGAAAAGAAATTCTATAAGCTAAAAAAAAGTTATATATTGATACGGGGACACAAACTTCACGGCCGACAAAGTGAATATATTTATTTTTTGAAATAAATTCTAATTACCTATTGAATGAATTTGTGTAATTTATTGTTCTTATACAGGTGCTCTGCTGTTGTGGCTATCATTTTTATACATAGTCATCACGTTCAAAGACTTCATACACAAACGTTCGGACTTTGTTATTGTGCCCAAAGGACAAGCGTCCACGTCGTACGACCAGTAAGTGAGATGAAAATAGCGACACAGATACACTAGTGATACTACACACATGACGTGTACCTCAAATCTCAATAGTTTTTTTTTCTTTCGGGATTTCTTCTCCCTTTTATTCGCTGACGATTTCCCATACTGGGCGCAAAATATGAAAAACTTTATTCTAGTTTATATAAGGTATTACAATACACTTTACAGCTGCCAACGTGTAATATAGATTTCCATTGACCATTATAAAAGAAATTTCCCTCGAGTTTAAGTGTAAAAACAGCTATGAAATATATTACATATATCGGCATCGTTCCGTATTCTGCGCAATACGACAAAAAATCCGTACATCCAGCTGCAATCGAATATGTGAAACGTGTGTTACTAAGTGTTGGCCAAAATTACTTTAGGTATACGTGACGATTAAAATGTACACATCAATAGAACATAAAAAAAAAAAAATTATAATTGTTTCAGTTGAATTTATTAAAATAACGTTTGACTATCACTGATAAGGAATGTCAATTCTTTATGATTAACAGAAGTAAAGTTAAACAAAATTTATAATTGTGGATAACCATTTAATATATTTTACATGATAATATCAATATATAACATTAAAGCCTTAGCAGTTAACATTGTCAAATTCAGTGACTGTACTAAACACATTAATTTTAAATTATAGATGCAATGTTAGCACAACAAAGATATATGAGGAAAACAAGAACATAAATAATATACTACCTTGTACCTATATTATAATCTTAGTGTAAATTCCAACACAAAATATATTTCAACTCAAAAGTATCTGAAAAGACTTTTACAATGAATTATCAGCGATTAATAATTTGAATATTACAAAATAAGTGTCAGTGTATAGGTACGTTAAGTAAAAAAATAATAATAGTTTTTGTGATTATATAATTTAAAGGATTAGGTACATAAAACTTTTGTAAAAAAAAAAACATGATTTATAGCAAAAGAACCATTTTTTTTTTTTTTTTTTTTTTAAGAAATTATCAACTTTAGAATAATAAAAGGAACCTAGGTACCTTTATAGGTAAAACTATTTTAGTACATATACTATTTCAAAAACTAAAGCTATCGTACCCCAATGTTAAATATTTTATTCAATTGTTTTCATTTTAACACATGGACAATATTAACAATAATTTTTAATAATCAATTTAAAACAAGGAATTTCAATAAAAATTAAATTAAAACTACCTAATTATAAATAGAAGAATAAATTTAATTAATGAGTGTAAATTAAGCATAAAATTAATTATATTTTTAATAACCATAACATCTCAGCAATGGAAGTAGATTAATTACTGAGGTAGAAAAATAACAAAGTTAGGTAAGAAAAATTATAAAATTAAGTTGATATAAAATTTTGAAAACATTATTTAGATTAGCAATTCATGGATATAAAATGCAATATAAATTGTCCATACCCTTTATTAAATATATAATATATATATTCATATTATATTTATATGTACACAAATATCTCATATTTAATTAAAATTTATAATTATTTAATTTGTCTAGGTACGATGACATAACTGATTTGCTTGGAGACTCTATTCATGTGTCGTTGTCCGCTGACAATCTATCAGAATTAGACCAGGATGGAATATTAGAACTATAATAATATTGTTATGTACAAATATTTGTGTTATTTTTAATAATATATTCTGTAAATACATTCGTATTAAATAAATAAAATATAATTTGTTTTGTTTTGTTAATTACATTAAATTTTTTTAAATTTTTGTTTTATCCTATACTGTATATTTTTTTAATTTTGTACGATGTAATACAAGTTATCCCCTCTCCCCTCAAGAAAAAAAAAACAAATTGATTTTTATTAAATATGAAAATAGTTATTATTACTATAATACATTATAATCTTATAATATAATAGACAAAAAAAAAAAAGACTCAGTGGGTTACAAAATAAAATAATTTCATTGCATTTATATATTTATAATTGAATCCACTACATAATATTATCATAACAAACCACAGCTTATTTAAAAAAATTTTCTTGGACTATCAATAAAGGAAACTATTAAAAAATTTTAAAAATTGTTTATGGTTCAGATAACAAAAAACTCTCCAAATACAGTTGCATAAAGACAAGATTGGGATGAAAATTAAAATAGATGAACAAACTTTAACATTGATACTCCCATTTACTTAAAATACAAGGTATTTTAACAATTAAATATTATCCATCTTTTTATTCATACTGAATATTTGAGAATAATAAAATAGAGATTTTTATAACTCTTTTGATATGAGCTATGATGGAAATGTAATGTAAGTGTTAATACATTGATTGATTAAAATGATAAAACAATATTAAAATTTCCTTTGATATAAAAAAAAACCTTTACCACGCGAAACTGATACCCGACGAATCACATGGTATTAAACAATACTAACAGCACAATGTGAAATTATAGAATTTACACTAGACTATATTAGACTTAATATAATTATATACTAAGAACTGAATTGATACTTATTACTTAATAGTATCACTACATAAAAAATTCTGTATGTGTTAACACATTAAAAATCTAATCTATTATGTTTAAGTAAATAGTCATTTGAATAGTAAGTTTTCAATTTTTTGTATTTAACTGTTAACACTTAATTTTTTTTTCTTAAAAAAATTTCTTTTTGTTAGAGTGCGTTTCAATGTAACATCTTGTATATTAACATCAATATTTATGGGTTCATTATCAGAAATTGTGAGATTATTTTGATTTTTGGTTTTTGAATGTCTAATCTTAGATTGTAAACGTTTTGCTTTTTTGGATTTAGATTTACCAGAATCAACTGATTTTGGACTATTTTTACTAATCCCTTTAAAGGGAGTTAGTGATGACAATGAAGATTCAGACTTTCTTGAACTAGATTGCCTTGACTCAGTATTTGATCTAGAAGTAGATTGAGCAAATTCGTTACTTTCAGGTTCTGGTGAGGTAGAAATCTAAAACATGACGAAATAAATGTTAAATAACTTCAGTTAATTTATTCTTTAAAGTGTTTTTAAAACAATTTATATTTTATATTATAAAAACTGGTAACACTTACTGTACTATGAAATCGACGCCAAGTTTCTGTGCAATAACTTGATTCATGACCAACATCATTACATATATTACATTTGACTTTAATCATCGATAAACAAGTACTACAATTATTTGTAAAATTTTTTTGCCAAGTTCCACACTAAAATATAAAATTTGAATCGATTAAAATAAATATTTAAATCGTAGAAACTTGAATATAATTATAAGTTATGCCTAGTCTTAAATACTAGATGCAAATAAATGTAGGTAAAAGACATAAAATTATAAACACTGAATGATAAATTAAAATGACAATATTAATACATAATATAAGATAACATGTTATAAGTTAAAACTGACATAACTATACTCCATTCACGTTAAGAAGATGCAACACCTGCATGTATTATCTCCGTCTTACATACAAAATGTGTTTACAAAGTCTGAGTAGAAAAGTGAGCTCAATTTTGATTTTAGAGTAAATATACCTACCTATTATAAAACTGAATTGTGACAATATTTCTGAGTAAGACGCTGTGTTTTTAAAAATAAATTTAAATGTTGAAAAGTTATAGGTCATTTAAAAATGTTGACATTTTAGCTATTTCTAAACGATTTAATGAACATTATATTGGGAATAATAGAAAAAAAATGCAGCGTCTTGCCCTCAGAAATATTTTGATAGTTCAATTTTAGGTATATAGGTTTACTTTAGAACCAAAATTGAGTGAGTTCACTCGGACTGCGTAAACGCCTCGGTAAACATGTTTTTTCAATGTCCTACCTGTATAAGACTGAAACAACACATGCGAATATGAAGTCCTTTAAAGAAAGAAACTTTTTTGACAAACTTATGCGCAGGGGCGTTGTGTCACTACACATTAAGTTAACAGATGGTATTCAGATGAGGCAACAGATGATTACCTGACCGCCATCAACAAAAAATGGTCACCATAAAGGTAAGCTTAACATGAATAGAGTATACCTACTTGTAAGTAGTAACAAATAATACATTTAAAAGTATTTTTAAAATATATTACACTTTAAACAATTAATAACTTAACTTAGGTAGATGTTAAAAATAAAGAATGATAATTCTTAAACAGGTAGATAAATTAATTTTTCTCTCAGTAAGATTTTGTCAAGTACCTGTACTAAATGTTATAACACAAAATGTTCATTCAAATAACTTACCGATAAACATATTTTTTTATTACAACTATGAAAATGATGTCCTTCCACTCCGCACATGATACAAATTGGAGGTTTGTATTGATCCTTGCAATTATACCCAGTATGACCGAATTGTCTACAAATATTACACCTCATTCTAGGTGTATTTGAATTAGATTTATATAAATCCATGGGATCCAAGGACCAGTCGATTGGATTGGAGCCATATTTTTCTAAATGTATAAAATATTAAGAATATTACTAACTATTAACTTGTATAAACAAAAAAAAAAAGAATTTACCTTTAATTTTGTTTAGTTCTTCTCTACAGTCATAATTTCGTTTTGACTTTTGAATTTTAGTATAAAATTTTATCATATCTGGAGTCCATGTCTTTGGGCACCTATACCACAAACTATCTTCAGTTGGTTTTCCAATACGATATTGTTTCAGAATTTCACTTGGTGTCATTGGCATTGCTCGTTCATTGTTAAAAGAGACAACGTTTAGGGCAACATTATCAGCTTTACTAGGTTTAGTAGTCATTTTATTTAATCCGCTTTTCTCTTTATATTCTTTTAACGCATCAGTATTTTTAATAGTGTTAATATACTCCTCAATACTTTCATCATTTATATTTTTCTTTTTCTTTTTTTTCTTCTTCTTTTTTTTCAAGCTTGTTTCAGAAAATTCATAATCAACTAAGCTATTGATATCTTTAGAAATTTCAATGTCATCTTCATCATCTAAAACGATTGTTGGTATAACCCTATTGTTATACGCCTCGGATAAATTAACAGTAGGGTTAATAACTATATCGGCTGGATCTTTTTGAAACACAACTATTTCACCATTGGAATTGAACTCTACACCGTACTTTGGATCAATAAATGGTGATTCTGATGTCCCTGAAAAATCGTTATGGTGGATAATGCTATAGATGCGGGCTTCAAGTTCTGACCGCGTTTCCGATAATTCACTAGAGCAATCACTTTGCTCATCACAGAAATTTGAGTCCATTTTCCATGGTTTTCAAACATAAAAATATAAATGGCAATCTTACAATACAACAAAATTATAACGGTGAAAAAAAATAGTCGCTGTGTGTAGCTGAACGAAATCTGCATCCATTTTACGATTGAAAACGAATCATAAACGTTAATTGCGCTTAATTATCGAATGAAAAATGTATAAAATTCTATGTAAACGGTAAATTAAAACAATACCTACATAAAACAATATTAAAACAAACTAAACAAACGTCACTATTTACCGCAACTACAGAAACTACAACACAAGGCTCATACTATAAATTTTGCAGCCGTATGTTATGGTTTCATTTTCATTGTTTCTGATAAAGATTAAAATTTTCACAATAATAATAATAATATAATATCCTTTACCCTCCAATTATTTGAGGTTATGTTATTCAGGTTAGCCACATCGACATCGTATCTATAAAAAATAATAGTTCGTAATGAGGACAGGACGTCAGTTCGGCCCCCTGATAAGAGTATTCTTACCACCACGATTAAAGATATAATATTGTATATTATCACAGATATATACAAGGCTGGCCATTAACCATGAACCAAGATCTTAGTTCATGGCATTAACGAATTAAAAGTATAAAATTTAAGTTAAAACGTTAAGTTAATTTTAATTATGTTAATAAACTCGTTACTTTTTTTTAAGATTAAAGTGTTGACTTCAAGTTAATTTTATTCAAAAATATTTAAATTCAGTTAATTTTAGTCCAAAAAATAATGTAAATTTTTGAATAGTATTTTTAGAAAAGTAGGTTTTTTGATAGCTAGTTAATACTTTGATATATCATTTTAAATTTCCCCAGTTATTTTCTTGTGCATAAAGAAAAACTATTTACAAAACATTATTATGTGTCTGGAATTTTTTATTCTCAAAATTAGAACATTTTAACTTTAAATTAAGTTAAGTTACTTTTATTTTAAAAGTTAACGTTTAACTTAACGAGTTAACGAAAAAAAAAATATGAGCAACTTTTTACTTAACTTAACTTTATTATTTTAAAATAACTTAACTTAACGAGTTAAAAAAAATCGTTAACTTGCCCAGCCTTGGATATAATATACTAATATTAGTATTAGTATAGTATATATCTGTGTATATTATATCATTTATATCTTCTAAAGCTTAGATCATATACTAGTATATGATCTAAGTTCTAAGGACTAAGACCGTGTCTTTAATCATACTTACCACGGACTAAGATATACATCTTAGATATTATAATATATTTTAGTCCGTGATTCTTACCGTAATAAAGTAAACTTTAAAGAAAAAATCCTAACAAATTTATTATAGATCATATGACTAATAACCGTGGTATAACAAGTAAATGTTAATTATTTATACCACGATCTACCAAGATAGCACTATCTAAATAGTGATACTTTATAGTTCATTGTATTTTTATCATGATACGAATTACGAATTTTAAACTTAACTACTTTAATGTTAGTAACTACTGTCTACTACTGTTCTTTGCTACTACTAATATCTAATTAGTATCTTAATATTAATACTTAAAAAATACTTAACTTTTTATGAAAGTTATTCTTTTGAATATTATTTCTGAATCATTAGGGTCGAGTTTATTAATATTATTATGATGTCGACGGCATCCAAGTGCGTGGAAAATTGTATTCGTGCAAAATTACAAAAACGATTCAATCCAAAAGTGTTGCAACTCGTCAACGAGTCGTACATGCACAATGTACCAAAAGACTCGGAAACTCATTTCAAAGTCGTCATTGTATCCGATGAATTCGAAGGCATGCCCTTGATCAAGGTATAGGATTTAGAGGACTTATTTAAACGTATACTGAACGCTACTGAACCTGACCAAAAAACCAATTGTTACAGAGACACCGTTTGGTAAATACAATACTGACGGATGAGCTCAAGTCCGGTGTACACGCTTTGTCTATAGTGGCCAAATCTCCGAACCAATGGAAAGACGAACCGGTCGAAAGTAGTCCCAATTGCCGAGGTGGATTTGGGAAGTGAACTGTATTAATAGTAAAATTCGGAGAGAAGATTCATACCTTATTATCAAATGTCATGGATCAATGCTATATTTTATAATAATTTATAAATTATAATCATATTGTACAACATTAAACATTTTTTGTCAAGTAGGTTGATAATACTTAAAACATAAAGCAAGCGTCAATATGTTCGCTTATATATTTATGTAAAAATAATTATTCATTAAAAATTATTAAATAGATTTTATATTTTACGAGTATTACATACATAGTTGTATCACATACTTATAATTATTAGTTACACAAAAAACGGAGACATCTAGCAATACTATAGAGGGAAAAAAATCTATTAGAAATTAGAAAATAATCTATGAGAATCATTTAAATTTTCTTATCGCCGATAGGCGATAATCAAGATACTGTAGTAGATACCATGGTAGATGTTAATATTTTATCTGTTTGTCGTGATAGTTGCTAAGTATAATGTTAAATTTCTTTGATCATAAATAATAATATTTATACTTCATAGGTAGCCTACTTTTGGTAGTTTAAAGAAATACATTAAATGAATTAATATTATATAATGTATATTAAATAAATTATATTGTGCTCTGATTTGAATTATATGATAAAATGCATTAAAAAAAAAATCGTGAAGTCGTGACTCGTGATTTTAATACATTCAAATTATTAATTTATATCTTAAACTTGACAGTAAAGTAGTAATTTACGGAATTAGTGTCTTGGTGATTGGAAAACAGACAGGATTCAGATTTGTTATAACATCACTTTCCGAAAATTAGTACACAGGAATTTATATGTAGCCTAGATGGATAAGTGAGTATTTTTTTTCTAATCATTGACGTGTTATAATTGTGCATTGTGTGCTATTATTTACATTTTAGGAATAATGAAGATAATATGTTGAACATACAACTTATAAATCCCGATGCTGGAATTTGTGATTGCAATGATGACAAATGTGCAGGGTGCTTTTGGCCCTGTGAAACATGCTCATCAACTAAATGTGGACATCAATGCCGGTTAGTTAAATATAAAGACTATGAAAATTTAAAATCAGATAATGTTTATTTTTAAGTTTATACTTTTAATGTAGAACTTGTATCACATCTCACTTATATCAGTAGTAGATTCCTATCTGATGATTTATATTAATTTTATTTCAACTTCTACGGCAATTAAATGCCGCCACTTTTCATAAAATATAAATGGTAGCTTTTATAACTTCTTTGATATCTATAATAAATTATAATAAATTCAAAGTATTGTATTAAATTATTTTTACATATTATTTTAATTAAATCAAATTATCTGCAGTAGTGAAGTAGTTATATATTATAACTACTTAAATATAAGCGAGATTTGTGTACACTTAATAATTAACAAAAAATATTCTTAAGTAACCAAATTATGTCTAATATGTTATTGATATGTTATAAATTTAATATTATGTTGTTTGATACCTACTCCCTTTCAACAAAATTTGTGGTTGGAGCAGGGAGTTCACATTTTTTTTGTTTCATGAGATTTAAACGAGGAGTAAATGTATATGTTAACAATATTTAAAGATCAAAATTAAATATTCATAGAAAATTAATAAGAGGAAGAAAATAACAAATAACAAAAACATAATTTTACAAGGTTAACATATTGATTAAATAAACAAATTATCATGTGTTGCATATCATTTTTTTTTTTTTTTTGGTTAAATAACAACTGTTTATAAATGTTTGCAATTGCATATTTTTCAAATATGCTATAATCTCTAAAATATTAATTTTAATATTAATCAATATCCTTGTAAAATTTATTTTTTTATATACATTTTCTGTTGTAAAAAATTTCCATATTTTTTATTCCCGTTGAGCTACATACACTTACACAAAATAAAAGCCCTATGCTAATCTAGAACCTGATTAATCAACACATTAGTTTTTTTGTTTTAAAATTTTTATTGAAATATCCAATACCATTATGTCAAGTTACATAAAAAAATATTTTATGTAATGTTCAAATAAAATTAATGGATCATTCAAGACTCAAGAGCACTAAACTAGATACTTATAAAGTATTTCGTTAGTATATTTAGTTCAGTGCTCAAGAACAACTAAATCACATTTATTTGCTCACTATTAATTCATTAAATATTTAGGGATAGTTCGTGCAACCCAAAAATTATTAATTATAATATTATACTTTTTTATTAATATTAAACTTTATTTTCAGCATCAATCGAGGTTGGAAGTATGAAGTGTGGGAAAGACAAGGAAGAAAACAAACCTAATTTGTATCTTAATTATGTAAATTATAAATTAATAAACTGTAGTTTTATAATTTGCTAAATTGTTTTTTCTTATCATTTAACAAGGCTTGTTTTTTCTTAGTCCCGGTTTTTCAATCACATTAAATATTATATTTAAGAAATATGGATAATTATCGAATTTTAAATGTAATATTAATTGAATAAACCTTATTTTAGTTGATCATGACTCATGAATAAGACTTGAATTCTGTAGTATTGTTACTTTGTTTAGAATATTGCAGAGATAAAATCTAAGAACTATATTATATTGCATAATTGTTAAGATTTAAATTTATTTTATATACACGTATTTAACTTCAATTATTTTGTTTTTTTCATTAAAATTATATTAAGGGCTTCAAAATGTTTTAAAATATAACATCAGAACAGAAAGATTAGGATACCATTTAACAAAGTATATAAACATAATTTAAATTTAATGATATTATTTTATTTTACATCCATGATATATACAGGGTGTATCATGAAGATATGACAATTTTACATTTAAATGTGTCAGCTCATTGTGATACACCCTGTATATCACGGTTCTATTAAAAACTGAATAATTCAGTTTTCTAATTAGGTACTATCAATAATATTTATACATTATGTCAAATGTTAGAGTAATTTATTTATTTTCCCTCATTATTAGCAGGATACCTATTGTAATCATTTATAGTTTTGTTTATTAATTTGTAAATTTTATTTTTATTTTTAATGAACCATTATGAAAATAACACTATACATGAAACAATTTTCAAAACCTTTTCTAAAATATCAATGAAAACATACAAATTTGCTAAAAATGTAATAGAAAAACGTTGAAATATTTTATTTTTTTGAAAATTTTGCTTTTGCAAGGATTCCTTTTTCTTATGTATGTATAATAAAGAGTTTGGTTCAAGAAATTTTAGTCAATATAATGAATTTATAACCATATTGTCAATATGGGACACAATAACATCTTGAAATATTTAGTTTTTTTTTTCCATTAGGTTGTGTTCATAAACAAAAATAATGTACTTTAACTGTTCTTTTATATTTAATTCTGGAATATTAACTGCTAAGCATTATCAAATTGTAGATCAGATAATTTCATTTTTAATAATTTAAATTTCCATTCACCAACAAAATGTTATAAACTAATAAATTACTTTTTAGTAATAAAAATATAGGTAATTATTTTATAATAATATAAATATATAATATAAGGTACACTTAATGTATAGATAAAAATCTTAAATATCAGAAATCAAATAAAATTATTAAAGGAAAAAGTAAAGGTCATTGCAAGTAACATGTAAACAATAATCTAGACTATCATTCAAAATTATAAAATGTTAAAAAAACAAACACAATAAACAATTACAAACAATATATATTTTTAAAATTTTTAAGTGTGCATTATTTATTAAAATTATTATTACATTACATTAACATTATTGGAATATTTAGCCCAATCATCATTACAGGGTTCTAATGGTAAAATCCAACCCAAAGGTATACTGCTAGATGCTGACATCTCATTTTCATCAACAACATATTTATCCCAGCCACTCCTATAATGAATAAAATAAATTATTTGAATATTTATTGCTAAATAGTAAAATATTAATAATACCGTATTTCAAGGAATGTATAATTATCAACCGCCATTTCATGAGATCTAAAACTTGGCCCAAAAAGAATATGATCCCATTCTGCTAATTTTTCTTGAATTTCAATTTCTCGTTTTTCGTGTTTTTTTGCTTCGGCTTCAGTAAGCATATTTTTCAATTCTTCTTCTTCTTTATTGTAATCTGCTAATTTATGCTGCCAAAGTATTTTTAATTTATCTATAGAAAATAAATAATACATATAATTTAACTTAAATAATATCTATCAATTTAATTATTAATTTTATAATATACTTAAGGTATTTTCTAAAAGTGGATTTTTTCTTTTGTTAGCAGAATTTTGAAGTCTAGATTTTCTTAATTTTTCCAAAGTATCAAACAATGATAGCTGATTTTTAGCATCTTCAATTTTTTCTCTGACCCCTTTCAAGACAATGTTTGCTTCAGCTTTAGTTTTGTTAACCTAAAATAAAATTGAAATCAATTACAAATAATAAATAATAAATAAAATAGGATCTTAAAAAATATTACTCTTTTTTCTTTTAGTATATTTTCCTTTAAGGAATTTTGCCAAGCATCAATCTTTCTATTTATTTCTAAGGTTTCTTCTTTTTTTTGGGATTTGATTAGTTTTAGGTTAGATTTAAGTCTCTTTAATCTATCTCTTTTCTTTTTTCTTTTTGCTAATCGAAATTTTAATTCAGACAATGATTCAGTATCAAAATGTAACGTTGTTATTATAGTATCTATTTGTTTCTGTAAAAGAAAATAAATGGTAATTAATTTTAGTTTCATTATTTTTTGTTATTTATATATTATTCACTTTATCTAAGATTAAATCGGAACAAGCTTTTTTCCATTCAGCTTCTGTCATAGTAGATAAATTCTGCTCCATAAGTTTTTTGTTATTATTCATATTTTCTAATAATTGTTTACATTCTTTTACAATATTGCTGATTTGGTTAATCTAAAAAAAAAAAAAATTAAAATAACTAGTTAGTAATTACCAAACAAATATAATAATTAATTTTAGAATTTAACTCAACTACATTTTTCGATTTGACATCCTTTGATGTATTATTATATTTTTCTTTGCTGGCTAACCACTTTTCAATCCAAATAGTAGTTTCGTCTTTAAAAACTTTTGGTAAAGGACATAAATATTGGCGAATATATTCTTCATCAATATTATCCGGAAGAGATGAAAATGAATTGCTTATATTCTGATGAGATGATACATATTGTTCTTGATAGTGTTGATTACTAATATTAGCACCATAAGGCATATAATAATTTTGTGCTGGTTGATTATATGGTGATGGAGGTGGACGAATAAAAGGTATATTATGATAATCTAAATTATACATTGGTTGAATGGGTTGAGGTGGAATAAAAGGAGGTGGAGGACGTGTTAACCAAAAATTATTAGTATTTGCCTCAGGATATATGTTATTATGAATATTTTGTTCAGACATTTCAAAATATTAGGAAAAAAGTTTGAATAATAGTTTAAGTTAAAGAAAAAAAAATGTTAGTGTTTTAAATGTATAAAAAATGTATAAAAATTATAGAAACTAATTAATTAATTTCTTTTTCAGCCTCGGCTAAAAATTTTTGAGCATTTAAATAATCTGGTTCTTCTTTAAGCTCTTCACAATCAGCTACAACACTTTTCAAATCTTCAAATGCGGCTTTTAATCTTCTTTGAGTATCTGGTATCATCATCTGTGACTCTCTTAATACTTCTTCTTGCTTTTTAAATGTACTTTCATCAATTCCTATAAAAAAGTTAAATAAATAATAAAAATTTTGTTATAGGTACTTTAAAAAAACAAATATTAACTAATTTTCAAAACTTAATGAGTACACATTTTAAAACTAAGCAATAATATGAATTTGTGTTAAATATTTTTAAAATCATAGACTATAAAAATGTAGGTACCTACATATCTTTGCAATTTTTTAGACTAGAAAAAATTATTTGATTGGTATTTTAATAACTTTATCACTAATAAATGAGGATCTTATATAAGTAAATAGTAAATACTAATCAATTTTTAAATTTTAGAAATGATTTACAAGTTACATTTTACAATCGACTAGGTAAGTCGAATATTGATATTAAAGGCAATGAAAATACAGCAGAGTTATGAAATTATTCAGTTGTTAAGAAAATATAAATGAGAATAATGTATAAATATTAAATAAACAAAGAACTAACCTTACACTAATTCTTTATAATGATAACATGTAAATAGTTACTAGTTATATATTATGTAAATTTAAATTTTTTACAATACAAATTTTTTTCTGACAAAAAATCCCCTCTAGAGATATCTACAAATGATTTTTTTTATTGCCTAATCACTAGTACAATATATTATTCTAAAATATGAAAACTAGGCCAAATATTTTCTAAACCCAAAATTATGCTTAAATAATAAATACCCATGTAAAATACAATTTTTTTACTAAGTCTATAATCAAAATAATAAACCTCTTGCAAATTACAGACAAAAATTATATAACATAACTAAAACGGTTTTAGTAAAACTGTTCACAAGAAAAATTAGGCAATTTTTATTTTATAAAATTAAAATAAATAAAATAATAAGCATAGAAACAATAAATTTTAAAATACAGGTTTGCAAATATTTTGAATGAATTAATAAAATAAGAATACCAGAACTTGGTAAATTAACGTAATATTGTATTCTTCGATATCTAAATGTTATTGATTTGCTTAAACATCATAATATGGGTCATATCATTATGTCTATTTGAATGAACAATACCTATTCCTGATGTAAATTAAATATCCTTTTAATTATATCAATATTAATGGAAAACTGGAATCTTAATTAAATAAAATATAAATAAATAGATAGGTTACAGTCGGGTTACTGTTAATGTTACCCCAAATATTTAGGACGCCAGTGGCGTAGCCAGGGGAGTTTTGGGAGTTAACCCCCCACCCTTGGTCTTAAAAAAATTGTTATTATAATGTATATAAATTTATAGTCTTGTTAATTGTTATACTTATGTATAAAATGTATTATTCAATTAGCACACAACTCGGTACATTTTAGCGCATTTATAACCGGGATAGTTGAATTGCACTTGAGTTGAAAAAAAATATTTCCACAAAATTATCATGCATTTGAAGGGGCTAAAAATTTATAAAACACTTATTTCCTTTTCCACTTACTGCAGGCTTAGGAGTTAGGACTGACAATGATTTTAATCATTGAAGTGGTTAGAACGCAATGTATGACATGTTTCTTTTATGTAGAATAATAAGATGTAGATTCCATTAATTGCAATTGTGGTATTGTAAAATACAAAATTTGCAACTGATTACAAATCTAAAAAATAAACTGGAAAATTCTGTTTTAACATAATTAAAAATACATACTTATATTTTGATGCAGAATACTGATATAAGATCTTCAACTACACGGTACCAGAAAAAATAAATGGTATTGAAAAATATATTAACTTTTATGCTCAAAGCGAATTACTAAACTAAAATTTTTAATTGATGTTTGTTATTAGTTTATAACTACAAAAAAATGATCAGAATGAAAAAAAAAATGTAAAAATGACAATAATTATATTTGACGATTAAAAAAAAATTTTAAAATTTTAAAAATATACTTATAATCGGGCTTATAATATTATATTATAACACAATGTATGTATAAAACTATAATTTTTAACCAACCACGACAATGATTAAAAACATTGTCAGTTCTAAGCCTGTAAGTGGGAAAGGAAATTAGTGTTTTCTAAACGTTTAACCCCATCAAATGCATGATATTTTAGTGGAAATAATTTTTTACAGCCCAAGTGCAGTTCGACCATTTCTTTTTTTCAACTCAAGTGCAATTTGACCATACCTGTAGTAGAGCTCCTAGAAAATATATTTTAAGTAGTGGTGAGCAAAAAAATTATCATTAACCCCCTCCCCCCCCTCAGGTAATTCCTGGCTACTCCACTGAATAGGACCTACTGGCTACCTTTACTATTACACTATCAAAACAAAATCTCTTAAATTTATACCATTTAAATAATAATCACTTATCTAATTAAGTCAGAAACAGAGTTAGGATTAAGAATGTATACTAAATTAACAACAACACTGTAGAGAATAATTAAATTGTATTCTTACTGCAGTTTTAAACTTGATTATAGACTGAAAAATAAAAATAATGGGTTTTACTATATATATATATATAGGTTGGTAAGTCAATAATATATTATTACGTATCCATTCAACTTACCAGCCTCTTTCAATTTCTGAACCTTCTCCAGTTGTTGCTCTGTTTCTTGTATGTACATAAGCTTCTCTTTCGTTAATCTTTTCACTACTCCAGTTTTGATTTTTAGTGTCTTAATACGAGGATCAGCCATCACTATTCTTTTTGTAAAGATATAATAAAATATACGCGAGAGTAATTACCTTTGAAATGCACTATGTTTAATGTTACGACTTGTCAAAGCAACACAAAAAACTTCTTCAAAAATATAATACAATTATACATTTACTGTACGAGAAAATAATAATCGTCAAATATAACTCCAAAAATAGAAATTAATTATCGTGGGTATTTAGACTACAATAATAATTCATCATAGAAATCTCAAGTCATCGACTTTCGAATTTTTATAACAATATTATAACCTAAAAACTTAACGTTATTCATAAATTAAATCCAGAACATACGATAAAACCGCTATGCTATAAATTGTAACTGCTATTGCTTTTGAGTGCAGGGGTAGCGATACAATAGTCACAGTAATATAGTATTGTTGTCTGCGTTAACCATGATTATTATCAAAACATACTCACGTGAAAATACGTACACCTATATTTTTTTTATAGTTGTATAGTGTATACACCAATTATTATTTTTTTTTTTTATCATGGAATTCGTAGTTAACTACTGTTAACTGTTAACAAACGAAATGTCAAAAGTGATTTATTGAAATGATATCAAAAAAGGCGTATAATAAACTGACGTTTACATATTGCAATAAATATTAAACCGACGTCTCAAAGTCTAAATATCTTATGGGTCTTTAATTTTGTGTTATTAATCATAGTCATTACTCATTACCCTTTACATTCAACCATAAACCTATTTCAAATTTCAAATTAATAAATCTACAATTTAAATTTATTTTTGTGCTCATAACTCAACATAACTAAAATTATGGATTTAGATGATAACTTTCCAGCAGCTAAGCGCATCATAACTGAAATTCAAAATATAGTCAACAGTGATTCTAAGCTGTGAGTATAAACCGATTGAAACTTTTGTGCTGGAATAATTCGAAAAATCATTATAGTTTCACTAACAACAATAATATTTTAGGAAGGAATTTGATCTAGTCATACAACCAGAAAGTCAAAATAAATCTCCAGTGATATATGTAGACCATTGTTTAGGTTTAGAATCGTGGTGTGTACGTCATGTATATGAATATGTCTACCAAAGACTTATTTCTATAAGAAAACGATTAAAACGACAAGGTAGCACTTTTGTTAAGCAAAAGTTAATAAATCAACTTATTGCTTAATGTTGATAATTTCAAATTTGTATGAGATTTCTAACTGTATGTTTTATATTTTATTTAGTATCCAATGACACAATACCATTACTTACATCTGCTCTCTTAATAAATCCAGAAGTCTTAACATTTTGGAATATGAGACGAGAGTTAATTCTTGATGGATACTTGAAACCAGATGATGAATTACAATTTTCAGCTGTTGTTTTGTCTTTTAAACCAAAATGTGCTGAAATATTCACTTACAGAAGATGGATATTTTTTAACATTTTAAAAGGTAAATCAACATGAATACCTGGAAATAAATATACTTTTTTGAAGTCTCGCAGTTGATATTCAACTCTATTAAAATGAAAACTAATAAAAGTACAGATATTAAATTTAATAATACATAATTATGTAATGTAAAAAGTTAAATTTTATTTTAAACAAATTTGAATATTAGCATCAGTTCCACAGTTAGGGCCCTCATACGAGTCTTCTCAGTGGAGCCCAGTAAATACTGGGATACTTCATTTATTCATTGTATGAAACTAAAAATTAAATTTAAAAAATAGCACACAAGTAGGTAATCACTTACAATACCTACAATAAATAAGATCATTTATCAAATAATAAATGAATTGAATATTAAAAAATGATCCATCATCAAATTTAATTATTTATGTGTTAGTGTAAGCATCTATGTAGAGCTTGGTCACAATACTTAATAGTTAATACAATTTTTAAAATAACATAATACAAATACGTAACGTAATGTAAAATAATTTATAATAATAAAATGTATATTGATAATAGACTGATTGCAATAAATTACACTTAAAATAAAATAAAGGTACTATCAATGAGATTATAATCATACAATGTAAAGTTGGCTGAATTTAAAAATATAGGATAAAAACCCGATAGGTATTGAGAGAAATGAAAATAATATACTGATTGCAGTAATTGAGGATTGGATGTCAAGCCATTTACAAGTTTACAGTAAAACGTCAAACAGCTAGATATTCTAAAGATGACCTGTTGGGATGTTTGTTACATATGTATAGTGTTATTCCTCAAAAAAACATTAGGAATTACATTTTGCTGTTTTACATAGCAATTACTGAATTACCAAATGTGATATTTTATAATTATCTTTAATACTTAATTTTGTATAAACTTAATAGTTATAAAACAAGTCTGTAGTCAAAATTCATAAATGATTAGATACCTCTATAAATATTTAAATGCACACAGTTATGAAAATATTCTTTAAAAGTATCTAATAGACTTATTTTATGTTTTATCTATTTATTTAATCACAATTATAATATATCTAAGTAGATACCTAATAAAAAAAATAGTTATTCATTTATTTTCTTATTTGGACCGGCCATTATGTATAAAGGTGCATTTGTATTCTTATAAGTACATTCAACCTAACCTAAGAATAGGTATTTTGTAATATGCCTAAAAAGTCTTTTGTAATATCCAAAATATTTTATTTGTTCAAAACTGAATTTGTAATTATTTATAATTTATTGAAACATAGTAAGTTGTGAGGAATAACCATTATATAGTACAGGACACGAAAACGTGCGGATGACCGCAGCTCGCCGTATGTCAATTTTTCTAAAAACCAGTGGGCCTCAATATTTAATCTCTATTACAAGTGTGTGACACTGGCGCGACAGGTACTATACATTTTTGAACAGTTTGGACACCATCAACGAGATATGGCCACTGGGCGCGCGGTGGTTAATTTTTTTTGATAGATCTATTCAAAAATACCCTTGCTATATTATGTCTATATACATAGTATATTAATATTATATAAATATTATATAACACTTGGGTATATAAAAATATTATTAAATTCCGTAACATATGCCAAAATTTAATTTTTTTTTTTTAGTTGAGAAGTTTACTTTAATAATAAAAAAAAGCCTTAATTTATGTATGTTTTGAATTATTGGTACATATATATCAATTTTACAATGCACAAATCCCTATTTCATGGGAATAACATTAAAAATATTAATAGTATATTAAATTCATAGCCTAGGGGATGACAGACAACAAACAAAAAAACTCATTTTGAAATTAATACATTTTACACTTTTTCAGAATCTAAAATAGATTCATAATAAATTATACAAAATAAATATACTCGAAAAATTGGACTGAAAACATTTTAATTTAAATTATTATGTATCAAAATAAAACATTTATAATTTGCAGTAGGTACTGAAAATGTATTGAATGATGAACATACAATAAAATTTTATATAGTTTAATTTGCATTTGGTATTATTTATAATATATAAGTACATTTTATGTATATTATAGCCTTCAGTGCCATAAACAGAAATTTTCATTGGGGAGGGGAGGGTATATATATATGTATACCAAAAAACTAGCTAATTTTTGTAAAAAAAAAAAAAAACCATTTTATTTTTTCTATTATCGGTATAAAGTAAATAAATTTTTAAAGGTAATGAAGGGGATCCATCCCCCTGTGATATTCTTTTTTTTTTGTATTGTTCATAAATCATAATATGCAGTTGATTATCTAATCTAAACTAGTCCATCACATTGTCAGTAACATGTATAACTTAAAATTAGTTCTGTAACTAAATTAATAATTAAATCATAACTATACAAGTAATATTTTATTTTAGACAAAATATTTATTAATTTTTTTTTTTTTTACATATTTATTTATAGATTTTAGCTCCAACCATATTATACTCAATGAGTTAACAATAGGATTAACAGCTGCTGCTGGCTATCCAAGTAATTACAATGCATGGAATCATTGTTATTGGTTTATTCAAAAATCACTTGAACAAGAGAACTATTCTTTGATCTCCCATCAATGGGAACAAACCAAAACTTGGTGCAGTGAACATGTATCCGACCATAGTTGTATGCAATACAGACAACGATTACTTAAATGTTTAGTTGCTGATAAAAAGTGCTTACAGCATTTGGAATGCTGTACATCCAAATCAATTTTGCGGTTTTTTAACTCAGATGAAAGACATAAACTTATGAGGCCATCAGAAGACTATTTTGATGAAGCTATTGGTGTTGCTTTAGATGAATTATATTTTAATGAAGATCTGATTGTGATGTATCAAAATCATGAATCTCTATGGAATCACCGAAGGTTTTTATGTTATTTATTAGTAGATATTTATAATATTGATTGTATTAAAGAAGCATTAATGAATAATGAAAGGAGAGTTTCTACTAAATTATCAAAAAGTAATGAGTTGTATGTTAAAAAACATGTTTTGTGGCTTCAAACAGCATTATGCATTCCTATTAAATTACTATAATTATAATAACTAGTATTAAATTAATTGTGTTGTTGAAATAATTTAATTAGATATTTGTTAAATTCCAAAAATCAAAAAAATGTGACAAATAATGAGTGAGATTTTAATTTTAAAGCTAATATTTATTTTAATTGTTGTAATAATTATATATTTTTGTTTTATTTCTTGTGCCAATGAAATAGTTTTGTACAGATTAATAACTATCATTAATGATATTGCTTGTTTAACTGTAACTAGTTAAATTTTAATAATATCTTAGTATATAATACTATTTATTATTTACATTAGGTTGAAAATAAATTAAGTGATAAAACTATAAAACCTTGTATTTTATAATGCATCATAAATCTAATAAGATTTCCAAAAATTGCAATTATTCTTAAAGCTTTTAATGATTTAATTATTTATATCAAGTTTACTTGTCCTAAAATTAATGATTACAATGTAAATTAATCTCTAAAATAAATTTTAAGATAATTGTCCTTAATCCTAATTAAATGTTGATTTTTGAATTTCCATACAGAAGTTATTACACTATGTTGAAAAAATTTTATACTAATGAAAATGTATGGAGTTGAAATTAAATATTAATTATTTAATTTTTTTTTTTTAAGTTAAAAGAAATTATAGTTGGATACTATTTTTATCAAGACGATTATGGTAAGGTAGGGTGTGGTCTGTATTTTACTAAAATTCCCAGGTAATTACTCATCCAGCCATCCAGGTGATAGTCATAGAACAGCTAGCTTAACACCAGTGCTGTGTTAGGAAACACATATCACGCCACACTATCAGTGGTGTATTTGGGATAATTTTTCAGGGGGAGCAAAATAAAAAAAATCTCTCAATATTACAATACAAGAAAATTTAAATGCAATGCTGTATTAGTTGTTACTTGTTAGACACAGTTATAAATAATATTAGGTATAATATAAAATAATATTGCATAATATATTATAGTCCCTCGTTTGCTGCCACCAAAAAAATGAAATATTGACCTTATAATATAATTATTTTTTTACTATGACTATTGACTATTTATTATTTTTAGGTTTATAAGTTAATAACCAGTGTCTAACAACTAATACAGTATTGCATTCGAATTTCTTTATATTGGAACAGTGGGAAATTTTTGTATTGTTGATTTTTTTTTGTGATTTTTGTATATTTTCTTATAATATATTTTCCGAATTAAATACCTACGTTTTGTATAAAATATTTTCTGCCTTCTTATCTTTGATGACAATATTTTTCTGCTAAAATTCGGTTCCGACTTTATATTTTTTGTCTCAAATGTGAAATAATATTTTTCTCACAATACATTTTTCGGCTAAAATACTGTTAGGACAAAATATTTTCGGACATTTTACGCACTTTTCATATTAATAACTTCATCTACTTGAATGTCCCTATGCCGATGTATAGGTATTTAGCAAAGCCAATCATGTGATCTTGCCCCATATTCGACCGTAACCAAGTTTTTAACCTAAGTTGAAAAAGTAAAGCAAACGAAAAAAAAAATAAAAAAATAATAAAAATTATCAGTGATATTATGTGGTCACTGGCCATATATAACGCATAACATAACTTGGTTATATTATAGATAATCTTAGTAGACTGTCTAATGTAATATAGTCATATTAGTCATTATAATAATAATACGTAATACGCATAATAATGGACTTTTAATTGTAGCTCAGTGCTTAAAAATAGTAAAAAAAAGTATGAGGGGGCAAATGCCCCTATTGCCCCCCTCAAATACGCCACTGCACACTATGCCTCTATTATTTATTTTTAGTTTTAAAGTAAAATATATAAGTGAACATTTTGCATGCAACATAGGTATTTCTTATAGTCTAATTCTATTTTCTACATATCTATCAATAAATAGTGCATTTAAGGGGGGGCAAAGGGGGCAATTGCCCCCCTGCGGCAGTTTTTGTATATATTTATTAAATAATAATAATAATAAAAATGAATAATGTCAATAATGTCTATACACTATACACATAGTATATTTGTAATTTAAAATTTATAAATTTATAATTTTAGGTACCTACCTACCAAACACTGAATGATTTTTCAGGGGTTTTTCAGCTCTAAAAGGGGTAAAATCATGTTTACAATCAAATTTAAAAGAGGAAAGATTAAATGCATTGGAAAAAAGCCCGAGTGCAGTAACTGGTTTAAGTGAGAAGTTGGAAAGGTGGGGTACATAAAGTTATTTAATTTTTATCTGTGAGCAACAGTTGTATACCATTGCTAACAAAAAACGATTCTAAGTGAAGCTCGGTGGAAAGCATTACATTATCAACAATCTATAATTTGTTACATAGTAAAATAAATAAATAGGTACATCTAAAATACAAAATTAGTAGGTACTTATCAATAATATTTATATAATTCTAAAAAAGCTCAAAAGTCGCTCAAATGGTTTGAACATTTTACCATGTAAGGTAAGGCTAATATAAGTAAACAATCTAAATTTCCTAACCATTTCGAAAATCGTAAAATGACCTGTTTAAAGTAGGTACCAGTTCAAGAACATAACCTTTCAGAAAAGATGCTACACTTGATACTTTTTAGCAATTTTAGGAGGAGAAAAAGTGTTTCGAAAATAAAAAATAAAAATAAATATACATCATTGTAAAACCAATACATTTCTCACTTCATTCAGAATCTAAAATGAACCTAAAAAAATATTTTGAATGATTTCTAATTAATTTACATACCTATATAATAATTATTATTATAATTTTTTTTTTTTTTTTGAGGGGGTAGGGGCGGCATAAATATATTGCCCTGGGGCGCACATTTTTCAAATGTGCCCCTATGACAATTTAGTGATGAAATTATAAGTTTAAAATAAATATATTTTCACCTTGATGTCCAATTATGAACAATTTAACCTCTAACAATCACCAGTTTGCAGGGCCTCAAATTAGGGTATTTTGCTACTGCACACCTATAATTTCATACTCCAAAATATTTTTAAATTATAAACATAGACTTAGTAGTTCACATGCCACATATAACTTCGTAGCATAATTGTTTTTGGTATTTATTAATAATTATAGTCATAATAAATACAATCTAAGACACTCTTCTATAAAAGTCTTTAATAGTTGATACCTATATAACTAAACATTTTAAAGTTAAAAACAAAATAACTTCAGTTAAAGTACAAAAAGTAATGCACACTTTTAAATTTGCCATCACACATTTAATATTAGCTACTGCACATAGTGTGTGCTACCGCACACAATTTAAGGCCCTGCCTGATTGACCAATATGCATTGAAAACAAAATATAACTAAATTCATTTGTTGTGCATTTTATATTGATAGACATACAGACAATGTATCAATTTGTCCAATCCTATTAACAATATATACAGTTTGTATTTTGTAGTTATATAACATATTTAATGTTATGTTTTAAATACAACACTTACATTTTGAAACTAAAAGATTAAGTTCTAAGTGGACAAGCCAAATTCTTGTTATTAGCATAGTCTTTATACTAACATCTATATTTTTTATGAGTGTCATTGATCTTGTTTTAAAGTACCTAGGTACTTATCAAATAAAGTTTTATTCATCAATATTTTGTACTGCAATGTGATAAGTATTTTCAAGTTATTTTGTATAATTTTTAATGCAGACATTTAAAAATGCAATAGAAAACAAATCCATTATAAGTAAAAAAAAAAATATATTGTGAATTAATAAAGTAGGATATAATTGTATCATAGAATAAACAGTATACTCAACTTCAATCAAATTAAACATAAAATGTATAAGCATTTGTCTATAATAATATGTGTTTTAACTACAGAGCAATAAAGATTTAATATTCAACAGTTATTAGTATATCATAAATATCCTAATTACAGTGTATCATAACTTTAATTGCATTACCAGCACCAGTTTCTGCTGTTTTTAAAGCTTCCAAAGTTTCTTCAATTTTAAAATTATGAGTGATTAATGGCTTCAAGTTTATTTTTCCTGTGGCTATTAAAGCCAATGCATCTTGGTAACTAAAACAAAATTATAGGTAGTCATTAATAAATAATCTTAAATTGAACTATTTAATAAAATTTATCTATTGGTAATTTACTCATTAGCATAGCGAAATACTCCTCTGATGTCTACTTCTCGAGATAATGCATTGAATAATGGTAATTTAACATCGCTTGATGCTCCCATACCAACAATTGTTAATACTCCTCCAGATTTTGTTAACTAAAAATATAATAATTTTTTTTATCAAATGTATAACATATTAATATAATATAATATAAATATTAATGCAGCTACATGATGTGTATAATATTAATATTTACAGAAATTTTATTAGCTGCATATTCAGCTTACAACAAATGAATAATATTATATTTTAATGTTTACCTCCAATCCCATTTTAATTGTTTGTTGAAAACCACTACAGTCAATAGTAACATCTGGGAGTTCATCGTCAATCTCATTTTTAACATTTTCTATTGCTTGTTCATCTGAATCTCCTCTATTTACTGTGATTGTTTTGTAAGCGCCCATTTCTTTGGCTATATTTAATCGAAATTCTATCAGATCTGTTATATAAATTTTTGTAGCTCCCATAGCTTTTGCGCTGAGCAATGTAACCAAACCAATTGGTCCAGCTCCTAAAATTAATACTGTAGAACCAATTTTAACACCTCCTCTTTTGCAAGCATGGACTCCAACAGAAAGTGGTTCTAATAGAGCACCTTCTTCTAAAGATATATGTTCAGGTAATCTAAAAATCAATTGTTTATAATTTATAAGAATGAAAAATAACTGACCAATCTTAATTATAAATTAATATTTTAATAACCTATTGATTTATTATTGAACAAGTCAATATTTATTATTTAAATAAGAAAATCTTACTTATAACAAAAATCAGCAGCATGGACATAATAACGAGTCAAATTTCCATCTATAGGTGGTGTAGCACAAAATTTCATTTCTGGGCATAAATTGTATGAACCAATCTTGCAAAACTGACACATACGACATGATGCACCTGGTTCAATTGCCACCCTATCACCTATAATGATGTTTTACCAAATACATAAATGTTTTGAAATGTTTGCTATTTCTTTAATTTATACTAACCAACTTTAAGATTTTTAACACCTTCTCCAAGCTTCTCTACAATTCCACTGGCTTCATGACCAATAACCATGGGCTCTTTAACAATAAAGTGACCTATAGCTCCATGAACTAAATAGTGAACATCTGAACCACATATTCCTACACGTTGAATCTTCAATAATACTTCTACAAATTTAATTTATAAAAAATAATTAAATATTAAATATTTGGTAATAAATTATTTTAGTTTATATTATTTATAATGTTACCATTAGGTCCAGGTTTTGGTATTGGTCGTTGTTCCTAACAGGAAAAAAAATCATAAAATCAATCAATTATATGAAAAATTGTAAATAATAGAATTGGTAATTTATTATACTAACAAGTCGTAAATCTCTAACGCCATAGAGTACTGATGTCAAATTATCATTTTCATTGTTTATACTTGCATTGGCCATGTTAACTAAAAAATATTTTAAAATAAATGATATTTTTTAAACAAATTAAAAACCAATCTATAACAACTAATTAATTCAAGTTCTGTTAAAGAAATGTAGCAGTCCTGTGGGGTATACTTATGTATATATGATTAATCAAGGTTAAAACGATTAAGAACTTGTTTAGAATCATGTACTTCTAAGATAGTGATTATCTGTATTTTGTACATTGTAGGTTATCGTTCAGGTTAGTTTAGATAAATTATTAATGATTTAAACTTCATTAATTTTTATAGTACAACTATTGTACAATTTATTACAAAAAATTAATTACTTTTTAGTAAAATCCCACTTTTTATTAAAAATCATCTGTTTATTTTTATACTAGGCACTTTTGTTTGTTATATAATAATTATTAGTTATTAATTTTATTATTATTATTTTTGTGGATATTTGGAAGAAAACTGAAATTATATCATGGTAAAAATGCCCTGGCTTTAAGAAAAAAAATCCACTTCAAAATAAAATAGGTTTTAGTTTAATTTTTATAAGATATTTAAATCACTATGTACACATAAACTAGGTAAGTACTTAAATATGGTACCTATGTACAGTGTGTTTAAAATGTATGACAATTTTAAGTTTTTTATTTTTGAATAATTTTAGGAACTACAATACACATTTTTATAGATAACCTTCAATACATTTCTCCTAACTTTTTCAAAAAAATAGCCTATAGATATAATACAGCAGTTTTTAAATTATTTTATTTCTCACGCGTTTAGAAACAATAGGTATAGAATTTTAGTTTCTAAGGTCATTGTGACGTTGTGATAAGCCAATGGGCTTAACAAAATAAAATGTTATGGATTTAGAATATTAGCTTACGATTTAGTAAACATTATGTTTATGGTAGAGTTAATAACCTAAATAATAATCTGTAACTATGTAAAATACATAAAAGACCAAACTGATCATACAGTCGTCTCTTAATACCTACGTCTAGCGGCTGTTACTTATTTTATACCTATTTTATAATAGGTAGATATTTATATTATTGTATAATTAAATATTAGAATTTAGAAGGGAAAATGAGATAATCAACTGCAATAGTTATAGATATATGTGTGGGTTGCAGGGTCCTAAAAAATCTGTTGTTAAAACACCATTTAATTTAGACTTGTACGTCACAGTATGCGACTATTAAAAATCGATCTTTAATCTAGAAGTGCACGATCATAAACCATAATTCATAGTTAAACGATTATAACATCCAGAGTATAGTTTCAAATCTCCATTTTTAAACGAGTGGTACTTGTATTTATGAAGACGATTTTAAGTTAGCTGGTACTTATTTTTTAAAATGAAAAAAAAGATTTTAGGTATATTCGTTTAATTACTTATTTAAGTACATTCAACTTCAATTTTACAAGTGCTTAGCCACACACGTAACAACATAATGTTTATTTCAATTTTATTTAAGATTGAATAAAAAAAATCCTATTAGAATTTTCAACCAACGTTTCTATATTTTTTGAAAACCAAATGAGTATTAATTCCTTACATGCAGAAAGCTGGTTTCTTACTAATTTATCAAAGATATTAATATCTAGGAATAGAGTTTATATTAATTGTTTTCATGTGGAGAAAGGATAAAACTCCTATCTCTCCTTAATTTTTTTTATGGTACATCTTATGAATATATTGTCATTATACTCAGTCCTGGGTAGTGGCTCGAAAGAGAATATATAAGGATTATCACCCACTAACCCGCACATCCATCTAAAACGAAATAAATTACAACACAAAAAAAAATCAATAACTAAATAAGTAGAGTTAGGAAGTCAAAAAAAAAAAGAAGAAAATAACCACTTTCACAAACAAAATTATATTACCAAATATAAAAGGATGTCAGCGCACTTGTTTTTTCTATCTGAACCACGCGTATACGGTATACAACTTAGTAAATTTTGCTTTCAGGGGAACCAATCTTGTATTGCTAGTTTGAAGATTGAAGCAGACCGTTAAGGCAAAACAGTTAAAAACAATATCTGTGTTTATACATTCGATTTGAACTTTTCTTAATATATAAAAATGGATTTCTTTATGTCTGTCACTCTGTCCTTTATTTGTTTACATGAGAACAACCATGTCATCATAGCGCCACCATTTATAAACATAAATTTCCATCGTAAATCTCAAAATGTCTGCTTGAGTACCTCCCGAGGTTGGGCCTATAACTTTTTAACTTAACATACATAGGCCTAATATATCTCTGCTGATACCAAATTTCGTCGCAATAGGTCCAGTCGTTTAGGAATGCATAAAGGATAAATAAACAGACAGACAAAAATCCATTTCACAGGTAACGAATTTAACACTTAATTTGAGACATATAAGAGGTAGGATTTTTATTAGGCTACGAAGTGTACGGGTTCAGCTAGTTGATAATAAATTTTAATATTTTACATAGTTACTCATCAATTTGTATAATAAAAAATCAAATACAACAGAGATAATTTATAAAGGTAAATACTAAATTTTCTCAAGTATTAGAGCTTACGACTAGCACAGTCGCACCTATATGATTTATGAATTAGTTTTATCGAACGAACATTTAAAATTTGCAAGTGGTTCGGAAAAAAAACAAATAAATAAATAAAAAAAATAGGAAAAATTGCTATCTAGATTAGTCTGGTAGTGTACCGATAATGATATTGATGATACAACATATAACAGATAATTAATTTGCTTTATAATTTCATACAAATCTATATAAATGTAAAATTTGTGTAATTTGGAATAAGAAAATCAAGACTTACTACAATACTATCTAGAAAATACTTCATACATTTTTTGTCTACTTTTGTTATATTGTTATACCTAACTCATATAAGTTATAACCTATAGCCTATAGGAAAACCGAAAAACAAACTATAATACTTTTAATTTAATCTATTTGAGGTATTTAAATTACTATTTGATTATAGATGAACTGTAATTACGTTTATTTTAATATTTTATAATTGTATATGATATTTTAAAAAACTATTTGAAGTTCATAATTTCTTAAAAATTAAATAACATTTTTTTTTTCAATAAATATGTGCCTACATTTTGAAATATTTAAATAAAATTAAAAATGTATAATAGGCAATAGCGCTTTTATTAAGAACAATAAAAACACTTTATTGTTATTTATGTGTATTTAATATATTATTAAAAAATAAGTACCTATAGTATTTAGTCTGATATTTAGTATATAATTTTAAAACTATTCAATAGGTATTTGTATTGTTTTCTTTCACTTATATTTGCATATTTACATAAGTTTATCCATAATACGACAGTGTACGATAATAAATACAAATCGTTTACTATAAGCTTTACGTAATAGTTTACGGTTTTTAAAACACTTTTTTTATTATTTATCTATTAATAAGTGTAATAAGTAGTTAATTATATTTACTTATTTGATTAAAAAATATTGAACACAATTTATTGTGCGTAGATATTGAATAACGTAGAAAATGTACAAATTCTTTAAATGTTTATTCCTGCAATGCATAAAATCATTTTCAAAAGAATCAGTCAACTATATAGATTTTAAATAAATTTCAGGAAACCTGAATGCGTTCTCCATTAAGTTTATCATAATAAAATATATATTATATATTATTTACGATTAAACCGATTTATATTCATAATTTGGATATGTGCAAATTGAGTAGGTAAAATGTCATAGACGTTATTAGGTATGTCAACTCAAACATCGGAAGAAAACTTGATGTTCCTAAAAAGTTCTTGGGGGTAATACATACAATCATAGACATATGATTATATGTTTATATATATCTATGGATACATAATAAATAATAATAAGGGCATTGCCGCATTGGCCATTTGGACCAAAATAAAAACATGGGTTTCTTTTATAACTGCTCATTTTCTCTAAATGTACCCACCTACGGAGTTGTATAGTAATTTTACAAGAAAATAATAAGAAATAACCAATTAAATTTAATTTTTGTTTTTAGCATTTAAATATTAATAGATTTTCGAAAACTCACTTTATTTTTACCTCAAAACACATAAATCTCTACAACGAAATATTTATCTATAAATATCTTCTAAAACCTATCTGGACTTATAGAATCCAACTGAAGGGCTCGACCAACTCTCAAACATAAATCGTGTTCAAACTTTCCAGTCATATATAGTGGCTCCACCAAATAACTTAAACTCCATATTGTGTCTCTAAATTCCAATTACATACTTCACATTTATCTTCGATCTCTCTACCTTTCTCATCGTCATCATCTCCAAAATTGCCAATAATCTTTACAAAAGATTCAATGCGACAATGCTTGTCATCAAATCCACCGTAATCTACTCGTGAAGATCGAAACTAACTACCTCTCGTATCCCTGGTGACATCGAGAGGCGCTTAAAACATAAGTAGTGTTATAAATTATATTAATACTAACTAAAAACAAACACACCCACAAGTCACAACCACGGCGAAATGCCTTAATTGGAAGATCTTTTCATTCAATAATGTACTTAAGTCTAAAGCCACTAAATATCTATAAAACCTAAACCTGCAGTTGTAAAAATATTTTATAGATTGTGTCATAATAAAATACAAATGTTAAAAAAAGCGGATAAGTGGGTACTGATCTGCAGCCTCTGCTATACATTAGGGGGTGGGGGGACCTTGGACTAGGGTAGGTTAAATTTGAATGCAATGATAGGTATCATTGTATACGAAAAACGATTCTGAACGAAGATGATTTGTCAGCCTAGGATATAATTTCCAGTGGTTGGTGAAAAAGGTGGTTTATGTTTAAATTTAACCGATATTTAAGTTTTTTTATATAATTATTATAAGCTAAACTTATTAAAAATCTTATATTAAATTTTCAACTCTTTGCTACTTATACAAAAATTTTTATGAATTATACCTACAAAATAATTTGAAAATATTCACGATTTTTATATATTATTGTCAATATTTGAACTTCAAATGCTAATAAAAAAAATTGTGCCTATGTATTCTTATAATTTTTAAATAACAATAAGAATAACTTATGAGTAACTTTGTATTAAATTTTCAAGTATTTTTATTGGGCCAAAAAAATTTTATTGACACTTCAAAAAAAAAAATTCACAGAAAAATCAAAAATTTCAGTTGTCTATAAATAGCTCAAAAGTCAAAATATTTTGAAAAGTAAATCATGTAAAGAAAATGCCAATCTAAATAACTAGTGAAATTTTCAAGTATCTACAACGTATACTTTTTGAATAATAACAAATATTTAAAATCGTTTGAGGATAAATCGTTATTGTTAAGCGATTTCGTAAACATTTAAAATTCAAACGCACTTAAAACTTTTTCCTATAATGATGCTTCGAGTTTTCTGTATAGCTACTAGAAGGAAAATTTATGGAAAACTCAGTATTGTTTTTTTAATCCTTAGTTATAAACAGACAATTTTTTATGATTTTTCAACTTCAAAATTACTGCAAATTTTTGCAATTTCGACATCTCTCGTAAAAAATTGAAGTATAAAATTAAACACTTAAAAAAAAATTGTGACAAACGATTTTTGTTTTTTTTTAACTACAATAAAAACAAATCATGATGAACCTTGTATTACATTTTCAAGTTTTTTAGGCCATCCAAAATTTTTTGTCGACACTTCAAAAAAAAAAATTCACAGAAAAATCAAAAATTTTAGTGGTCTATAAATAACTCAAAAAAAGTCAAAATGTTTTGAAAATTTAACTGTATATAGATAACACTAACATAAATATTTGGTGAAATTTTCATTTATTTACAGACTAGTTTTTGAATTACAACCGTATAAAAAAATCGATTTGGTCTAAAACTGGGTTTTGCGTAAAAATTCCCATTTTTCCGTCCCTTTTTTTGTTTTTCTCGATTTTTGAAAACTGTTGGAAAATGTTTATTTTTGACCTCTATAACGTATTATATTCACTTTACCATCGGAAACCACCTCCAAAGTTTGTAATTGAAGCATTATTTCGACTAGTTATGTTGTACACAGACAAAAAAAAAACACACATCATTGTAAAATCAATACATTCATCACTTCGTTCAGAATCTAAAATAAAAAATATTTATCTAAAACTACTTATAATTTATAAGTTACAGCTATGATTCCTTTCACAGTATCACAGTATCACACTCACTTTAATGAACAATTCTATAAATTGCATTCTAAAATGTACCTATACATTTTTAGAAATTTAACCAAATTAATTCTTAATTCTTACGTATTATTTCGGAATTTTTTTCTTCGGAAAGTTTACCTATTAATGTGCAATGTGCTTAAAATGATGATGTGATTTAAATTTTAATATTAATATTTTATTATTTATGGTTAGTGAGTACATACTATTAATTTAAAAATTTAAATTATTTAGTTTCGTATTGTCACGTGGTGTCACTCATGCCCCAGATACAACATTTTATGAAATTTCTTATAATAATTTTATCTAATATCTACTATGAAAAAACTAGAAAGTACTTCAAGTCTTCAAAATGATTATACCCACACCACTGTCATACACATAGGCGTTCGCAGGGGGTATGCAGAATATGCAGCTGCATACCCTGAACGAACACAGAGCCTCACACATAACAAAGACCATTTTTGAATATCCCTCCATTGCCCCTCCCCTTATCCGCATAGTGGCAGACTGGCAGCATTCTGCATACCCTGGAAAAGAGACCTGCGCACGCCTATGCTGTCATAAAAACACAAAAAATAATAAAAACTTATAAGGTTACTATAAAAAAAAAAAATATTATCTTTAACGATTAAAATCGTTGTATTAAACTAGACACCTACATAGTTACACGTAAAACATACGCCGCCGTTCAAATTTCGGCTCTATGACGTCACGCACGTATGTTTATTCAAACGCTTGTATCTCATTGAATAAGTTTAAAGTGTGAGATCCACACCATATTTCTTTGATAATGATAAATGATTTACTTTAAATTTAAATTATCTTATTTATAGTATTGTGATGATCTTTAATAATAATTATTATTTATGAATAAATAAACTGTATTATTCTTATTTTTTAAATGTTTTTATGTTTTTAGGTAGGTACATATTTATTATTACTTAATTATTAGATTTCACTGTAGGTACCAGGATTTATGCACTAAATCCTAAAATACGAGTAATAATAATTATTATTATGAATATAATATACACAGAGTATATTATCTTTTATTGTAAAATATATTATATTATACAATGTTAAGCTTTTTATGTAATATCATTAATTTGCAAAACAAATTTATATGTATCCCACTTAGATTATTCAACAGACATCATTAAACCCAAGAAATTCTGAACCCTAATTATATAATTATATATTAAATTAAAACGCAGTACGTACCTACAGGTACAGAACAACAGAACTACAGCCTGGTTTAAAATATCATCGATTGTTTGATAATTTTGATTAAACGCCAGTGGAGACGCACTGTCGTCGCAGATAAAAGAAACAATAAGATCACGGGGTTGAAATTGAATTAAATAGGTATTATAATAATAATAATAACCTTTAGGTCGTTAATATTTTGTTCGACATCAACAGTTATCCTGATTATCTGAACAAGTACTAACTAAAGTGGTAAACTAGTAAACAATTGTGCATATCATAATCTTTATACAGGTTGCGCACTTTGTACTTGATAACAACTGTCAAATGTCAATATTTGCATTAACGTTGTTTAAAAATGTATAATATTTTATATTTCAGTAAAATAGTAAATGTACCTAAAAAATGTTTTATATAACAGTTAAAAAGATGAATATTATTATTTACCATTATCACTATATAACTGTTAGGTACCTAACAGGTTAGGTAACGGTTACCATGTGTTTTTGTCATTGCCATAAAATTTAGGACATTACTACATTGAGTACATTGGGATTAGGTTTAACTGGTTTAAGTATAGGTATTAGGCAGGGCTGAGCAAGATACCTCAAACATAGTATCTAAATACAAGATACAAGATACATCTATAATTAGTAACTAAATACAAGATACAAGATACTATAATATTTTTAAAGATACCATAGATACAANATATGTATCTGAGATACGTATAAGATACAAGATACTTCATACATTTATTTATATTTATTAATTTATTAATTTACCTTGGGTACAATTTTCTCACATTGAATTTTATCATACATCATTAATTATATTATATTATAGCTCATAAATGTATAA
>VUJU01002637.1:0-22076 GCA_009835225.1 Aphis craccivora
TCCACACGCTTCATCATTAATTACATTAATTTGTATATTTACTTATACAATATATATTTTACATATTTCGACAGCGACAAGAGTCGAACAAGGATATTATCATATGTGTGAGTATGTAGAAAATAAATTGACTATAACCAATAAAATACATTATTTAAGTAATAAGCAATATATAGATGTAATACATATAATGTATTAATGTTAACAGGTATAATAATGCGTGTAGTGTGTGTGTACATATGTACGTGTGTGCACGTCAACGGCAAAAAAACCGCGAAGTTATTACAGCTGTTATAATAATATTATGTTAATTTTTACCAAACTGTAAGTTTCCAAACCACAAGAACCATTGTTGTCGTATTAAAATATAATAATAATAAACTCGAGCAAGACTATAATAATATAATGACTGGCGCATTATATCACTTTAACGTAAATTCAATAAAATTATATATTATCATGATAATTATTATTGTTACTCATAACGTTTACACGTTATGTGATTAATAATTATTTTTTTTTATACATTATATTATAATTCCTTGTACTATAGTTACGACGACCGCGTGCACTTTATTACGTTGAAAATTATATCGAACGGTTTTACGTCATGATATTGCGTTTTTCTCTTTACCTGTGCTGTCACTCGCGGTGTACGTGCGAGACGAACCACAAAAATATTATGCTTCTTATATTATAAACAATGTTATAATACATGAACATATATTATATGTATTGCCAATATAGTTTAAAATACACTACACATGATGTTTATAAACTATATATTACGTATATCGCATATTATAATAGCATTATATCGACACATAATAATAATCAATAATCATAAATTATTAATGCTACTGTTTACAGCTGAGCGTAATATTATTTTTAGTATTTGCACACTGTTCTTACCTATATTAAACAGCTAGATAAAATAAATATGTGTACGCCCGCACATATTCTTGTATAGGTACCTGTAACACATAGGTAACAATGTTCGTAAAAAAAGTGAAATTTAAACAAATACATGCGCACACAATATACAGTGGAACCTCGATAACTCAAACCTCTATAAGTCGAATTTTCGATAACTCGAAGGGATGCCTTGGTCCCTGTCTTGCATGTATATTTTCTGTAAGTTGAATTTTCGTTAGCTTGAATTTTTTTTCACCCCCACGGGCCCCAACCGATTTCAGCTATCGAGGTTCCACTATAGTAAGAAACCATAGGATTTAAAGCCGACATCGTCTTGATATCATTTAAATACTAGTACACTAAGTCACTAGGTATAAAGGCCGTTCTTACAATGTTCGGTTAGTGCCTGATAATGTTAACCGGAAGAATTTACCATAAGTTAACCTATAGTATTCTACCGGTTAGTCTTAACCGACACTTAGCTGGACATTGTAAGAACGGCCCTAATAAATGATAATACTGTGGAATCTCGATAACTCAAATCGATTGGAAGTGAAAAAAATTCGAGTTATCAAAAATTCGATTTATAGAGGTTCGAGTGATCGAGATTTCACTATAAATATATTATGATATAAACCTAATGCTCTAAAGTTTTTAAAATATTTTGAATTTTTCCTCCACAATGTATAGTTATTAAAAATTTGATTCTTAAAATTTTCAAATGTACTTTAAGTCCTCAATTTTCAAATTCCTGTGTGTTTTTGTACTACTTATAAGAATATAGTGTCCTGTGGATATACAAACTTCTATTATTTAAATAAAAACATACTAAGAATTTTAATTTTTTTTTCAATTGATACATATGATGAATATTATTCTGAGTGCAAAACCGTTATTTCATAAGCATATTTTTTTCACTAACACTGCAATAGCATATTTTTTGGTCATTCTCAAAAAATCGATTAATATAATATAAGATATTCAACTATATTATATAAATAATTTGTTTCTATAATAGGTGTTATTAAAAATATCTATTATAATAATATGTAGGTATTGTAGCTTCCTTTTATTTTTAATTTTAATTTTTACATTCCAAGGTTTACGTTCTCGAGTGAGTATAAAAGTATTTATAATATTTTATAGACTACAATAATTAAGTGTTTTAAACACGTTCTGTTACCAGAATATTATACTTATTGGTATTTTTTATGATCTCGAATAAAAATACAAGTGACCGTCAACGCGTTCTGTTCTCGGATTTTAGTGGGTTTTGTGTATATTATTAGATGTGTACACCTTTAGAGATTGTACAACGATTGACATGATTTCAACCAGCCCAACGTGAAAGTCATCGCTGTATTTAAATTTCCTACTCTTAATTTTATTTGTACACCTATACTGAATCAGTCATATTGATAGGTAACATTATGTTCTGTTGAAATTTAAATACTAACAATAATATTCTATTGAATGATATTAATACACATGCACGATGTCTTTTATATTTACATACTTATATAGGCTAAGAAAATAGTTTAAACCGAAGTATCAGTATTCAATATATTATAATATGATTGCACTACATTTTAATTACAAATAATTTGTTACAATTATCTCTATGAACTACCTTGATCTGTATATTTTTCGATATAATATACTCGATTTGTTTTTAAGTATATAATAATTTATAAACAAGAACATTATGCTTAAGAACAGATTTTGAGAGAGTTGATAAATACGTTAGGTTTTAGAATATTGTTTTTTATTATTATTTTGTAGTAATTTTTTTTCTAATGTTAAAGGAACCTAGTAGATACATTTTATAATTTTCTATTTTTTCATTTTTTAAAAATGAAATAAAAATCCTATACCAACAACATAAAAAAAAAGTATTTGAAAATGTCATTAGTGTATAGTGTATTAGTGTATGCTTAACTGAACTATATAGAAACCAACGTTAGGTGACTAATGATGATCAACGACTTTATCGTTATATTACTATCTTATCAAACTCTTTGGGAGTCTATAAATTGTTATTTTTTAACGCTATTTTATAAAATAAAACTATAGTTTTAAATAATATACTTTTGAGAATCTCGCGTTTATATCACAATATAAGCATACATGCTAATAAAGCGTGAGTGCTTAAAACATTTTTTTTTTTTTTAATACACAGTTTTTATTAAGAAAATTAAATATAAATTCCAATAAGGTAAATTAATTATATTATTTAGCTTCTATTTTCCAAAGTAATTGCTCCGAGACTTATTAAGATTAAGTAATTCCGAGGATATACGAGGAATCAGCGCGTAAATAATATGAATACAAAATATAATGTTGTAAGACAAATTAAAAAAAATTAGAAACCGACATTTTCTTTTCTTTTGACACAGTTATTAAGAAATCGTAGCTCTTGTTAACGTGTATCAATACGTTTGTGTATGTGTTAAAACCTGATCAACGATTCCAAGTGAGGTATACGACATAATCATAAGCAACTTTTAGATGTATGTATTTTATTAGTATGTAAAGACGTTTCTGTCCTCTCATACTAAAAACAGCTGATTATTGTGATTATTTTAATGACATTTATTAAATAGAAAAAATAATAAACGCTGATTTGAGCTACATTGCAACAATAATATAAGTTTAATTTGAATTTTATTACACTACCTATTTAGAATTTAATGTATCTTTGGGATAGTTTATTTATATACGGTTGATTGTTGTTGATTTTTAGATGATTTTTTTTTTTTATTTGTAAATTAAATAAAACCATTATTATATTCAATTTAGTTAATTTTAATCTATTGGTATAATGCGAATTATATTTAAATAATTTTATGTATATTAATAAATATATATATATTTATATATATTTTATTTTTATTTTTTAATTTTTTATATTTTTTTTTATTTTAGTATTTAAGTTTTCTTAAATTTTACTAAATTGGTACTATCTATTGACTTATATTATTAATATTTTTTGATAAACTTTAAAGGTATTTTTTATTTTGATTCTATTTTAACAACAATTATACAATTATTAGTTACAAAAAAATAAAAACTATTGATGCAGAATTAGGCTTTAATCGTAGGATGTGCTCTTATCTATAATAAATATAGGTGACTTATTTTAAAGATTGATCTGATTATTTAGATTAAATTAATAGGTATGGAGATCTCAAAAATTTTAAAATGTATTTTTCCTAAATTAATATATTATAATAATGATTAATGTATCTAAGTATTTTGAACTATAAGCTTTAAATTCATCAATTATCAATGACTTCATCCAAATAAATTAATAAATTAAACAGTTATTAAACTAACTAGTTTGAATTTTTTAACGCACCAACAAATATAATAAATATTTATTTTATCACAAAAAAAAAAAAAAGTTTTAGATGATGTGAATATTACCTAGGTATATAAATTAATTTATTATAAATACTCCTAAATAATTATCATTAATTAATAATTATAGAAGAATAACTGAATATTAAAGACGGTTTACCTTATTAGTTGAACAAGTATTGAATTCCACTTCACTTTCAATATCTCTGTAATTATAATTATATAACTACATAATTAATCTAAATTACTAATTTAATCAACAATTCAGATATTTATATAAATTTGTATCTATGTATTTATGGTTTGGTCAAAAAAATAACTAGTTTATATTATTCTAAAATATATTTTATGACCTAATAATCCTGTATACACATAAATATTTTCCATTTATTTTTATGTATTTCAGAATATCGTGTATTTTAAATCTATTTTTATAGTTCGAATTAGCCATTAATTTAATCAAATATAATAAAATAACAATAATTTTTGTCTGGTTTGAAAAATATACGGACAGTGGATATTAAAAGTGTGCTAAACCATAATCAAACACACAGCTCAACTTATATGCATAATTCAATGTGGCGTATGTATAAATATATGCATGATGAATTATAATATATATACAGTATTTCATTTTATAATATTATACAATAAAGTCTACATTTTAATATATAATTATAGGTATAATACAAAATACAAAATATGTAATACAACCCGTTTAAGTATTTTAAAATAATATAAATAATATCAAAAAATTGATCGATTTATTATATAGAGAAATTAATTATGTATAATAGCTGTGGTACTTAGTATTTACACGTCCCGTTTAGAATATAGCTTTTAAAAAGTTCTGACGATAGCTATTCATTGATTATTGGTCATATAAATATATAATTTTATATTAGTCATAGATGCCGGGCAGTACAGGCGTTAAAATGGAAAATACTGATTAGGTCGAATCATCCTCGTTGTCTTCGAGTCAAATGTAGAAGATATTTATGTATATGCGAAAGGGCACGTCTCTTCCCGAAAACACTTGACGGATTTAAATTTAAACAATATGCGTAGGTATGCAAAAAAAAAATCAAAAAAAAAATAAAATAGGCGTTACAATCCATTTACATTTAATAATGATTATATAGTTGACTTTATTTGAATAAACCGTTATAATAATATCTGTACGATTGGATTGCGAATATTCAGATGATATATAGGCAGTAGGTATCAGTGTGAACAGTTGTATATATTAATATATTATACATATTTCATAGATATAATTTATTTAAATTTTGTATCACACAAGTGAGCTATATCTTGCAGGCTTAAATTACTGTTTGATGGTATATTATATTGTAATAATAACATTATAGCAAGTTGTATAGATACTTGATTTTTTTTTTTTAATAAAATATAATTTAATGTTAAAATAATCTTTTTTCTCTTTTAATCACTTGGTTGTATCGGTAAGATCTAAAGAGGATAAATTTTACAAGAGAGGATTTGAATAATGATGTAGCTTTTTAAGGAACACTTATTGCAGAGCTTAGATCAAGGATGCCATTAAAGGGTTCGATTACTAATATACAGAGTATTGGTTATTGTAAAGCGGAATATTAGCTAGAAAGTTTTGATAAGATATTCTCTAAAATTGGATTCCAAAAGAAGACAGTTTTTTTTTTTTATTATATAAAAATAATATAGACATTGTACATTTATTTGTATTACTCGTATTTCATAACATTGTTTTGCGATTTATTTGTTCGTCGGAATTATTAGTTAAGAAAGAGTCATAAATACTATTATATTAAGTCATTAACGGAAAACTATTGTTCTATAAATGTTACAAATACCGTGAGAAGAAATTGTTAAATTAGTAAATGGGACGACGAGAAGATAGCGAATTTTTTAAATGAATTTACTTAACGAACATCTTATTCTTATTGAAAAATATTCGTTGTACTAAATTTATAGATTATAATATATAATTAACTTTATACTCAGTTTTCGCTATTGTAGTGTAAAAAACGTCATTACGCCACATTATAAGTATATTGTTGACAGAATGTAATGTATATATCACAGTAATGCGTGTATACCTTGTAAAATTATTATTTCCCGAACATGAATGAAACTCTTCGGCCTTGATGTATATTATTATAATTTTTACGTCAACAAGATTTTGACATGATTATACCGCGAAATTGTTATTCATTTCTAAATGTACATTATTAATTTAATAATATACACCACGATCTAGACTAATATATAAATAATATAGAAAAAATAATAAATGCAATCTAAATTATATATTATATTGTTATTTTATATATTAATTCGTCTTATACCTACTCATTTCCTTATGAAATTTTAAACACATAAAATTTATTTGAATTAACCGACAATAATATTTGATAGAGTCTGTACAATATTTTAAATTATTGTGATGATAAAATATTATTTAATGAATAATAAGTAAGTGATAATTTGTAACACAGTGCGATAGTGTGATATTGATATATTTAAATCAAAATGTTTATAAAATAAAATATGTACATTTGTTATGATATATGTAGTATGTATATAATTACGTTATTAGTATAATATATACATTTTTATATTCATGAAAAAGTAAGTTATTTAAAAAAAAAACTATAAAAATTAATTGATAGTTAACACTTGTGACTGTGATCTTTGGGATCATTGGATAATTAGTGAAAATAAAAAAGGGCAAAAATATAAAAATACGAATTTGAAATTTCATAGCATATCGAAAATATGTTGGAGAGATGTATATTTCATATACGTAATGTAATATTTTAATCAATTCGCATTAAATATTTTATATAATAATATATAAGTTTTTTGGGTAAGACCGTATAGTACAGTTAATTAATAGTTGAAATTTAACGTGCCAAAGATCTATTATAGAAGACTATAATAGTACTCTAGTCTAAATACATATTTCATTAAATTCGTATACGTTACATGGTTATATTGGCTTGCATTGTTATATTAATGCATCTAACGGTTTAAAAAATATATATATTTTTTTTAATAAACATTTAGACCAGCTAATTTGAAACAGTATAGAATATCATTATAATTAAAGTAGGCAGTAAAGAGCTACGATGTTTTTTAATTGATTCGTTTATAATATATAAAACTAGGCAGGTGTATTGTATTATTTTAATATAATAAAATGATGCCATTAAAAAATATTCTAGTAAAATAGTACTATTGCATTTTAAGCGAAGGAACTACTAATGTATTGATGTTACAATGATTTGATTTTTCTTATTGTACCTATATCTTTAAATTTTTTTATAAGTTCTCCATTAGATCAATTTTTTATATACCTATATGTAGAGTAGATATAGTTGATTTTAAAAAGAGGTCAGCTTTTGATTTTCTTAGTATATCTACCAAAACAGTGAGAAAAATAGTCGAAATCTACAATACAATTTGTTGATGACAATAATTTATGTTAGCTTTATTAAGTAAACTATCATTAATTATTGAATTTTTTTAAGAACTATTTTATAATAATGGTTACATATAATAAGTAGAATTTTAGTACCTAATCGTATAGGTAATTAATGTTTCTGTATGAATGTATTAACGGAATTATATAAATAATCTAGATAATTGTAAAATCAATACATTTCTCATTGCATTCAAAATCTAAAACGTCTTAGTGTCTAACTACCTAATACCAATCAGTTTATTACATTCAGTTCAACTAATAAACTTAAGTTGTTTATCGAATGCAATCATATTCATCATAATGTAATATGTATAGATACTTACTAACTTACTACTTACATACACTATTTCAAAAATCACCATCCTATTCACAATCCCGGTATTATAAAATCATATTTTGTAATTTTTATACCTTTTGATCAACACGAAAATAGAATTTTTAAGTTTTAAATTAAAAAATTTCGAATAAATTATAATAACTAATTTGTACCAAGGCCTAGTTGGGTTAGTGGCATTTGGGATGGCCGAAATTCACTTTTTTATGTCGACAGAAAAATTTTATGGGACAAAAAAATTGAATAAGAATAGCATTCGTTTAGATTATTCCATAACGAGGTCCTCCTCGCATTGCACATCTATTTATAAATTAGGTATATATTGTCACGCGGTATAATATAAATTAAATTAAAGTTTTTTTTAAGTTTTATGGAATAATCGGATTAAAAACGATTCAAACCTTTTTGATTGGGTAAAGAGTGAAGTTTGACTATACCTATGCTTTTGTATTCTGTTGATGACGCACATAGGTTGCGGTATATCTAAAATAAAGTGATTATACAATATCATATGATATAACGATTGACGAGAAAATACGTATATATCATAATGATATAAGTACAACCACGATATCACGTGACGAATCGATCGCTGCATCATATAATATAATATATTATTATATTATAATATTATAACTCCTGCAGCGATATGATGACAATATCGTATATTTTATAATATAGTGAGTCATACCTAAGTGTCTTACACATCCTGAACGGAGATTTCGCGGGTCGTTGGCCATAACTGCATGTCATAAGCACATATAAAGGGTACCTAATAATAAAAAAAAAAGAAGTAAATAATGATTATAGTAATATTTTATACAGAGTGATTTGGATAACATGCTCATCTCCATATCTTCTTCTTCAAAAAGGCAGTTATTCAAAATCTGGTTTTTAAAACTATTTAATATAAACTTAAAGATAATATTACCAAATTCTTGAGATTTTCTGTATTACTTAACGAATGTCGTTCCGTGAAGATAAAATTTTTTATTTTGCAAATGGGAACCCCGCCCTTTTTAAATAGTAAACTAATTGGCAGGTCATTTTTCTGAAAACGTTGACTTATCTTACAAAAATTTGAACAATACTAGTTTTTGAATTATTTAAGTTTGTGAACTATAAGGATAATGGGTACGTAGTACTAGGTTTGGTACTAAAATGTTAGTAATTTATACAATTAAGTAATCTAAGGATCAATATTATGATTTTTATACACATGACCCAAGTATAGAAATTATACTAGATTCAACATTACATCAATTTTATGTTATCTCACTTTACTTATTCAACTTATTCAACGTGTTTAAGTTTATAACGAGATGACATTCGTTAAGTAGTACAGAAAATTCCAAGAATTTGAAAACATGATTTTTGAATACGAGTATATCTAAAAATTCTAAAAAGTTTGAAATTTAAAATAAATTCGAATCAATTCATCGTAAAACGAAAAAAATGGGGTGTGCTTGTTCGGTGAATCATCCTGTGAAATGAAATATAATAAAACATAACAATATTATGACAAAATAATGACTGGTGTTGTTCGAACCCCGTCGCCGGTCTCGCGTAAACGAATTCCGGGATTACCAGGCCGGGTTGCGCAACCACGCGGTTACCCGTAACGATAGCAGGAACGCACAAGAGTACAAAGAACCCGGACAGAGCATCTCCTCTACCGCGGCAATGTCCTTCGCCACCACCCGATCCACGTGGTGCGTGTGTGTTACGTGATGCGATCGAGCGCGCGTACATCCGCCCAGCTAGCACTGCACCGGGTCTGCACCGCCCACGACACGACACCGCCGGTTCTCCCTTTCAAGGTGACGGTAGAAAATTTCGTGACAGCAGCTGCTACTCCAGGTGCGTATTACTATTATTATTATTACTAATATATGCACTACACCACGAGTGGTGGTGGTGGTGGTAGAGTTTCAGGCGGCGGTGGGGACTTCGGACTTCGTGGAGGACGATCGTCGGACCGGAAGAGAGGGAGGGCGGGAGAACGGAAGCGGGACCGAAGAGAAAGTCGGTCGTCGACGGCTAGACTTGTATCGCGCCGGCCGATTGACACTGGGTCAGTATTATAGTAGTATCTTCAGCGCGAACATCGGACAGTAACAATTTTACACTCGTTCGCGATAGTGTACACGCGGTGCAAAAGTATAATAAATATACTTAACATATAAACAATTTTTTGAAAAAAAAAAATTATTTTTTACGCATTATAAACGTCCAAAAAACGCGATTCCGGTTTTTCGTATAGTGACAGTCCAGCTGGATACAGTTTTACATACATGGTCGTAAAATTTGGTGAGTAATTAAAAAATTATATATTATTATAGTTATACGTATTTAAAAACAGACTTACTTTCTTAACGCCGTGGTATATCATAACATTGAATATCTCGTGCTATCTTCGATCTATATTCTATAATATAACTTATAAGTACTATACAAAATAATAGAGAATAACATTAGTGCGATACAATAGTTATAATTCTAACGGCTCGATATTGCATAACAACACATTATTAATAATACCGTTGATAATTAGTATCTATCTAACTTCCCTCCTCGTATAACTGCAATAAGTTCCTTTACCTCTACGGGGTATCCTTATTGTCTAGTATATACACGCAAACGTTCGCCTTCGGTTTATTAAACGTCAAAATTAAACACAAACGACAGGTGGTATTGTCGACGCGCAGCAAAACCATTTTTTTTAAGTCGTTATTAGGTATGCCGTTCTTTTCTTTTCGCCGTCCTTCAATCGAAAGTAAAACTACAAGCCCGTAAACAAATCGTGGGCAGACGCGCACAATGGGAATTAACGAAACAAAAGGCTTTTGTGCGCGAGATAAACGCCAAGAAAGTCCAAAATTTATTCACCCCTCCGGTTACTGCGTCCTGAAGTACCGGCCCGTGACGAAGATCATCCGGCCGGCGCGTGTTCGCTTAGTATAATAATTATGGGTATTATGGGCATATAAAATATGGGTAGGTACTTTCTTCGTCGGAATAATAAACGAACATTCCTCGGAGAAAGGACTGCCGCCCAAGGTCAAGCGTTTAGAAATGCGTTTAAATCAACTGTTACGCATTTAATATATGCACCTGAAACAATCGCACTGTATGATACACGCCTATACAATTATATCCATTTTTATTTCTTTTCGCCCATTTTCGTTGGTTTAGAACAAAGTCTTGCCCGTTAAGAGCCACGACCACACATACCACGACGATCCCATCGTCAGATTTGAATAATCGTTTTCGATTGAATAGTATAATTACTGCACTTTTAACAATTTTGCATAATATGCAGGTACAGTATAGATTTGCAGATTTAAAAGACATTTACTTTCAGAGTCACTGAACCACGGTAAACATTGGCCAAAAATACATTCAAACGACCTTGGTGGTTTTTTCTTTCTGTGACATCTTGTAACTAGTGGAGTATAGCGCAATAATACGTATAATAATATGCACTACCTACCTATAGAAAAATCGTGTCTGTAGACCAATCGCGTTTTCAATGACTACGGTCGCGGTCAATTGAATTAAAAACGAATTATGTAAAACTGCATAATATACCCGCTAAATTTATTGTAATCGGTTTAAAAAATAATCAATTATTTATAAAAATTTAAATAACAATTAATATTATAATTATATTTAGATCTCAAAACATAAGCTAAACGGGTGTAATGAATGTATATTAATAAATGTTTTCAGTGATTGCTAATTAGTAATTAATTAATGTGTTCAAATTCTTTACATAGGCTATGTGATTATCGTTTTAATTTATTGTTCACATTATTAATTACCAACTAATACATTTTCATATACTACTACGCAATATATATATTATCAGTTGTTACAATTATTAGATTTAATGAGTTTTTAAATAAGTAGTTAAAATATCTATAAATCGACTTCTTCTTCTTCTAATCAAAAAAGGTGTTTAAACTTTTATTTGAATAAATATATAATAAGACTCGTATAATGGTTTAATTATAAGAATTTTAGATAATATTACCTATTAGAATTTTTTTTAGATAAATCATTTGTCTAAGTCTAATTGACTGCAATCGATGTTAAGACTTTCAAATTGTTGACAATATTCTACTAAATTTATCGCATAACCCGTAATAATAGTATTAATAAATTCGTGGACATTGCTTCATCAAAGACATTTTATAATAACGAGCGTCTTGCTCAACCCCTTTCGTCGGGAATCCTACGGTCTTCCTATATACGCGTGTATTTGCCAATTGCCATATTTACAAACAAGGTTTGCTACCCCCAACCAAGTCTTATTTGAAGACGTTTTAAAACGGGTTTTTAACAGGTTTAACCGATAAAAATAATATTATATCGTAGTTCGTTAAAAGTAAATATAAAAATACTCTATAATTGGCCTTTCAACAGTCATTTTTTCATTTACCTTCTCTCAAGAAAATCTAAGTACATTAATAATATTATAGGAGCGCGTAATGTAAACGCGTATTTATCCTATGGTTCTCGCCGCAAGGTCGCGTATAGTCATCCCGCCCAAGATGCACTTGCACCCCCCCGCGCAGATCGCTGTTCACGCGACACCTCACACGTTTGCGGACACGCACCACACACCGAGTGCCGGCCGGCGGGTGCAACTTTCGTCCGGCGAGTGGGTCACGGTCAGACCCAACGCACACAGACGCAATAATATATAATACGCAAACGAGAGATTAGGGGCCCGCGCGCGCAAACCAGTTCCTGGCGTAGGTATATAATATACGCGACCAGTTTCCCCTTATGTCGTATAAGCGTCTAAAAAAAAAAATTAGGTTAATACGAGTCTGCGTCGTCGCCGTTCGCCAACATCCGCGGTGGTGATGGCAGTCGTAATAATAACTAATAATAATAACAAGTAATAGGTATATAAGTACAATATATTATAGACTATGAGGTGTACCTGTACGTCGGCAAATCTGCCACGAGCAGACGCGCACGGCACAAGAGTCGCAAAGGTGTGAAATTTGGCACACATTTACCGCACCTATTCGACGTATATTATACATGTAAACGTGTATACCTGTTCGTATTATTATTGTATATATATATTATGTATATCGGAATCTATAGTAGAATCATTATAATTGGTGGCCGGTGATCCGCGAACGAGTGATAAAAATTACCGACTAAGCTATTGTGGATACCTATATATATAATAATGTTATATACATACCTGTATAATATGTACGCAAATTATGCGTTCATTTACGAATTCGAATTAACATAATATTGCCATCGTTTCAAAATCTGTGCTGTTTGCGAATTTGTTTTTGTTTCTGTTTTAATTGTAGGATGTGTGTTAATCAGATTTGTTCTTTTAGAACACTCGTCACATACTTTAAAAAATTAAAAATTAAATATGAAACAATGTACATTTAATTTAAAATTCATTTGCAATATGCCTATAACATATTTATAATTAGCACAATACTATTAAAATTTAAAACTACTTATCGCTTACAAATTTACAAAGTTATATAATATGTTTTATTATAATAAAAAGTACATCAATCAAATCGAGAATTATAAGAATAAAAATTAAAACTGACGGCAACGGAAAACACAATAAATAAATGCACTTACCTACTTATAAATATAAAATTATCTACCGAACACGCGCCGAATCACGATTCGATTAAAAGTATCTATAGCGACGCATTAATCAATCGTTTCGACCAATGTTTTTAGACGATGTCTTTCGATCGCACACTAGAAGAATATTAAAAGAAGCGTATTTTTTTATTTATTTAACTTGAGCACGTTCCGTGCTCAGACTTAAACGAGGTATATAGCTATTGGGCACTGTTATATTTTCCAGATAATACAATCGATGCAATATTCTCTGAGCAAGGATATCATACTTTCTTTAACAATTATCGGGCAACAATAAAACGATTAGGTTTTGGGAAAATACTACTTTCGCTCTTGATGCCGTTCAAGGTCGTCGAGGAAAATTGCTCTTCGATCCAATTTCTGTCACATTATAATGCTATTGACGATATTGTCTCGTGTCGAATCACGCGCATCCCATTATGGCAAACCGGTATCCCAAAGCGATTTTTTTCATCGGAATAATAGGGAAGAAGATTGACTCGATCCATTACGGAATGTCTGTTAAACTCGCGCTCGCACACATGCACATCTGTACACATTATTTACACGCTCGCACACACATACGCATACGCGGGTACATGCACAACTATTCATTCAAACAACGTCGGCACTTTCTCTGTATCCATTGCTGACACACATACCACGTGTGTGTTATATGCTTCTGTAATAAAAATACGACTGGCAAAATGGCACGGCTAATACTTTCTATACACACTAATGCTGCAGTTTGTGTTCGTGTACAACAATAGCCCTAAACTAAAAATTTAAATGACGAAAAAATCTACAAAAAAAAAAAAAATTAAAAACGTAATTTAGCGCTTTTTTGCGCCGCTGTAAAGTGCGACTTGATCGTGAATACGGTCGTGTATTGCTTTAGGCGAACGTGGTGTATCCGAATCCGGATTCTCGGTTGAGTAAATGTTGTTTTTTGACTTGTACTGAATTTCACTTCTGCTGCACCATATTACCGGTGTGGGTTGATATCTGAACACGACTTGCCTACAATAATAATATAATAATGTGTGTTATAAAAATTGCATTTTGTAAGTTAGCATGCTTATGGAAATTTTAGGATACATCAGTAGTACCTATATTTGTTTTATGACTAAGTATATAAAGACTTTGTCGTGAGTATGATGTTCTATATGTATACCTATCTGTGGCGTTTACCAACAGATACCTACCTATACAATATTATATACTTAGGTATAATTGTATGAAACACTTATAACTTGTAACGTCATCGATATAAAATAAACATAATAATATAGTGCTTGATTGAAATCGGAGAAATTTCAAAATGACCAACAATATTTTTTCGTGATATTGATATTTTTTTAAGAAATCGAGCAAAAACATACACTTACTCGATATAGACTATATATTATTTACATATAGTGAACATATTTGACAGTGAGATTTACACGACGTTTACGGCGCATTATAACAGAGAAAGTGATTGCGATTTACATATTCCTTCTTATTCCGACGTTTTTGATTGACTATAATGCATAGGTATGTTTTATATATACACGTTCAGAGATGAATTTGTCACCGGTCACATATTTCACGTGAAAACTGGTCCTTTCGTTAGACACGCACAGGCTGTGCACACAGCAGTCGGTCTCGTTATCGTCGAGAGTCACGATAATTACGAGTGTGCTTTATTTCTTCTCTTGACAAGTGATATCTGACATTTAATTACGGCCTTACATAGATAGGTACTGCAGTTTTCTTTTTTTTCCGCGAGACGCATAACGTAACACATATACAATCATCGCGGCCGGTCATGGGACGGCGGCATTTTTCGTTTCTTTTTTTGTTTGCGAACCTAACTCCTAACGGGTTTCGTTCGATCCGAAACCCGATCTCTCGTCGTAGGTTCCTTATCCGTTTGCAGGCTTCGGACCGTTTTGACCGTGTGCAACCCAACACCACCGTGCCAAACGCAATACAAGTCAATATGCCCAAATAAATTATAGATGGGTTATTTGCCCACAGGAGCTTCACATAATCGTCTACGTGCATAGATACATATAGGGGTATAAACTATATTGTATGGCATACTGCACATGCAAATTAAATATTTTATAATGGCGTTACTAAATTGCACGTGTGTGGACAGAAAAAAAACGATTGTTATCGTTCAAGACCGATTTTGAAATAATAAAAGTAAAAGAAGAAAAATAATTGAGTAATTTGCACGCCGGAAAAATAAGCCGTCATCAGTCGGCATATCATGACGTATATAATAATAATCTCTGCTCGTCGTTGCGGAGAATAATACGACCGAGACGTTTCGAACGGATTTCGTTGCGACGGACGTCCTTCCATTGTGTCCGCCGGGCGCACTCATTGTGCACGCACACGGCGTCGTCATCGGCACCGTCGTCGCCGCAATTATTATCGCCAAATTAATACTTCAAATGACGATACAACGATGAAATAAAAAAAAAAAACCCCGAAAGAGAAAGTGTGATTTTTATTCAACAATGTCGCGTGTTATGAAACTGTGGTCTGTTGACGTCCACCCGCGGTTTTCTTGAACGGCACCAGCGATCCGGATGTGTTGCATTATGTGCCCAACATTACCGCTATTATACGTGCTCGTGATGTGTACATTGTATTAAAGTTAATAATGTATGCACGTCATCGCGTAGTCGCAGGAAAACAATATGATATTATAATCAGAAAGTCGAAAGTCGCGCGGATACGTTTCGTCTGTATTTTCGCTCCAAACATATATAATTTAATGATATTATACGTATTTGTATATAATATATAGTTTTTCGATATCGTATTTCAAAAACGTTACAATAAAATCAAAGCTGTGCGTGCAAAAACACTTCAAATATAATAGCTATTGTATATCAAAAAAAATAATAATAATAATAAATAAATAAATGATAATTCAAAATATGTTCTTTGATTACACCTACGTCACTCATTATTGATAATATATATGTGTCACTATGGACTAACGCCTTATAATATCATATATATAACTGATGATATCTCTTTCCGTTTGGACATTTTCTAGCCGGGACGAGATGTTCATCGCGATTTGCAAACATATACTGCAGAAACGGGCTTGTAGGGCTTCATCCCTAACGTCGAGAATTATTCGTTTTCGGGATATCGTCGTATCACAATAATAATAGTGTTCCGTCTCCGTCCCGAATATTACTCGAGCCAAATTTAATAACGTGCGTGTAATTGAAAATTAACGAGCCGAGTTTAATCTCCCGTCCGTCCAGTCACGTCCATACGGTTAAGAATTAGAAAGTAAACACGGACGCGCATCTTTTCGCACACACACACACACACACACACATTCACATGCAAGTACACACACACATACGTTCAAACATACGTCGGCAATAGTGTGTGTGTATGTGTATTAATCTCATCCGTTTCCGTTTTGCCGAAACTGCAATGTTCACACCGAATGCGTATATTATATCGAGTCCGTGAAAGCGTATACGTATGGGCTGAATCTTCTATACCTATGGGCTATGAGGAAAGGACCACAGAGGTACTTATAAATTATGATATATATGTTTCTACGACTAAGCGCGTCGGGCAGAAAGTATTTGTCGGTCGATGGCACATACGACTTCGTCGGACGGTCTCACCGGTCGACATAGTGTCGTCGGATGATGGCTGTCGGCTAAACCCGCGGCCGAGGTGCCCTGCTCATAAAATATTATGGCGGATATGCACGCGTGGTAGGTATTCGTTTTTGTAACGGACTAGGCCTTTTTTAACGCCATTAATATAGTCATAAATTGGCGTTTGTCATTAATCTTCTCGTAGCGACGATAAGCGGGTCGTTAGCTAAATAATTAGTGGTCGAACGTGCGTCGGACATTCGCCATCGGTAAATATAATATTACGAATAATTAATTATGACAGTTCATTACAAAACCGTGTTTCCTACACTATACACATCGTCCGAATATGAGGAAATACTGTTTATTTCTAATTTGGCGCGACGTTTCGAGCAGATGACTCGTCGTCGTCGTCGTCGTCCAAATCGTTTGGATTACATATTATCGATAGTACCTACACAATAATAACCTCACTACGCCTCGTACTCTCGTGTCTAAGCCAAACTTAATTTATGTAGATTTTCTACGATTCAAATCCGTCGTTGTCTTCGCCCCCGAGCAACAAATAATAAAATATTACGTAGGTACGTTCACACGTTATTATACAACCTTTTGTTTTAATTCAACGGCATACTATCTATATAGTTGATATAGTTCACAAAATAGGTATACTTCGTCTTGTTTGTATGAACAGTGTTACTGCACTATCGCCTGAACACATTTAGCGACCATAGAACGAATGAATCGTTATTGTTTACATTATTAATTCGCATATACCTATTCGCGTACGGTCATAAAAAATATAATCGATCAAAATCATACAAAACGTATTATTTTCCGTCACAAAGGTGTAACAAATAAAACAATACACCACATAACTCTACACAGCTTCCTACTATAATAATGTATATTATACTATTATAATATATTACATATTGAGAACATAATATTTGGTCGTACATTACTCGCTTTTGTAAATCGCGTGTTATTTAATTTTCTGTTGGCGAGTGACTGTTGCGCAGTGTGCCATTACGACGTATACATTCGCGGCGACAATTTAATAGCAATATCAAATATTATTATTATTATTATGTTTAAGTACATAATGTAATACGAACGCCGTCGTCGTGTGAGGGATCGACGAGACGGTTTTGACCTTGCGGAGGGTGCGGCGGAATAAATATTTACATCCTACTGACCCATATTTATAGGCGTGCACGGCGCGGTTCATTGATCTTGATCTTGGAGAACAGGTCCTTTTTACACGAACATTGAAAGTAATTCGATACATATATTTACACACACACACACACACGCATACACACACACGCACGCACACACACACTCATCATATATATCTGATTTAAACCGGTTCTAATCGAAACCTTCGGATCGGTGTTTCTTTCTATTTTCAACATGACGTGAATTTTCTCTCTCCCATGGACCATTGTTTCTATATATTATTTTTCATTATTATCGTTATAATATTATTATATTAATTTTACGATATCACTATAATAATACCTATAAACGATGTGTGGCAACGAATATTCTGAGCGTTCGCCAATTATTACTAATATTATATATTATTTGAGTCGTTATCATCGTTGACCCACCCAACTTGACAACGATCATTCGAATATGCCTATAATTGACTGTCAGGAGGAAAGCCTCCGGGACGAAGAAGACTCGGGAGAACCTCTGCAAACACCGTACGTTTCGGTCACGATTTTGTGTATACGCACGTCCACTAACAAATTTAACGGATTGCAAAAAATTGTTTTTTTTTTTTTTTATTATTATTGTTATTTCCGTTTACACATATAATAATATCACGTTACTCGGAAGATATTCATATTAAATATAGCAGTTTTTTTTTTTTTACGACGTACCTTATTATCCACGCGTCCGCGCTAATGATGCAGTACGTTTATTTTATAATTCATTATTCGCGGGCCCAATTAAAGAGGGGGCGGAGTTGTACTTCCTGGAAACATCACCGCTCCGGTCGTGTTCGCATATGGATGCGGCGGAGCATCGAAGTCTCCTAGAAACATAATACCGTTGTCAAACATCATCTATACCTAAACTATAACTGTCTTTTTACCCATCATCATATGAAATCCTCGGTTAGGTTAGGGGCTCGCAGTTTTCTCAAAAAGCCTGATATCATTCGCTTTATTCGTTGGTGGAGGAGAAAAGGGGTGGTGGATTTTAACAGAGCTGTCGTTTGCAACAGTGATACTATAGGCAGCAGCAGAGTATTACGGCAGCTAATTTACACAATAAAAAACCTCGAAATAAACGAAAACAATATTATTTGTAGAAAGGACCGTAATAATAATAACAACGACTAGGTATCTATATAATAACAATGTTTTAAGGGAAGATTATATACGGTTCTAACGCACATTTTTATTATTAAACATAAACGGTCTCTCTCTCTAATTAGCGTTCCGAAGACGTAAAATATTTGAAAGTGCAATTGCAACGGACGCACAACTATACGCCGTATATACATATTATACAGCGAGATATATATAATATTATATGTACATATATACCTGCCCACCCGCCCGCCCGTCCACCCACATCCCGAAGACAGTGAAAGCGCCTTACTTTCGCGGGCTCGGTCGACTCGAGCGCCTCTAGCGGCCCGCGTGTTCCAGATACATATTATATTTACGTTTTCCAAACACCGTTTTGCCCCGCCTCCGGCGCGTCCGATTCCGATCGTTCCGGATGCCGCGCGCAGACGACCTTCACCCCGAAAATGCCGAGATCCGGTCTCTCCGAATATTATAAATCATACGAATAATATCGTATAGGTACCTACAACTCGTATAATATGATAATCGCGCGTTTATGTTATATACCTACGCAAGCGGGGCCTGGTCGATCGAAAAGAGCGGCCCCGTTTGGAAATCATAAACTTTGTAATATAATATTCATAATTTTTATAATAATATCATTCGTTTGTTTACAGATCATACCGCCGGGTTCACTATGAAGAGATGCCTGAGGCACACAATGTACGTCGTGTTCTGCGGAGCTCTGATGTTTTTACACGTGAGTATAAAAAATATTATACTATATATCGATTTGCTTTTTTATGTGTATTTTATAGTTCCTCGAATTCACCGATATATTATTATTATAGTGTTATTCGATGGTATTTTTGTCCGCGTGTTTCACCTGCAATATTATTACACTTTATTATCGTTTTGAATGTATTTTCACGACGTGCAAAATATTAAATAGTAATTTACAATATTAGGTATATATAATATATTAATTTAAAATCAAACACATTTCGTGCGCTCGATTTACGCGCAATAAATTATTTCACTTTTAATATTTCAGTTTTTTTTTTTCTAATAGAATGTAGAGTGTTTATAACATTGCACCGACGTTGCTCTGTATAAATTAACTTTGTTGGGGAAAAAACTATAATACGTTTTTTTTGCGTGTTATATATTTATTATATAATATAATAAATTATTAGACGGAGTAATTTTAAATTTACATACCGATACATTTTTTTCTTATTCGTGTTAGGCTGTTTGTTAAAAAAAACTTTAAACTCACTTTTACATTTTTATATTTCATAATAATATGATATTAAAATAAAAAAATGTATTACAATTATATGGTAATACGCATTAAGTGAATAATCTTATGCTTTTCCGTAAAATCAATTCACGAGATCACGCTAAGCGTTATTAATTATTATAGTTAACTATATTATAATAATATGCATTTCCGTATTCAAATCAACGTCAATCGGTTGGCACACCTTTACTAATAATATAATAATTACCATTTTACCGTGAAACACTAAACATCATCACCATTATCTTATTATAATAATGGTAGGTACCTACATACAAAATATGCTTAAATAATACACACACAAATACGTATAAAATATAACAGTTGGACTACGCGCAATGGTTAGTAATTAAAACAAAATATAATAATGAAATCTCGTAGGCTGGCGTACAGCCTAGTTTGAGACTCAGAGTCGAGTAATTAATCATCGCAGCGTGATTTAGTGTGCGCAAATACATTACGATATTAAAATAGTGTTTTAAAACCGAAAAAAATTTGTCTCCGCTCTATTACGGCCAATTACTATGAAAGGGTCTCTATATCAATGTAATGTAACATAATGACAATAATAATTTATGATTAATCGATAATCGTTTGTACTGCAGAGCACCAGTGGAGACGGTAACCTGGGACCGGAGAACAATAACGCGGCGGCGCTACCGCTCGAACACAGATCCGGTGGCGGTTACGATGTCGGACTTCCGCTGTCGTCCGGTGGTCCACTGCAAGGACCACACGACGACACGTGGCCTTTACAGGCCGTACCGGACGCTGTGAAAATCAAACACCTACAGGTGCAGTGCGAGAAAACGCACATGCGAGTAAACATTGAATTCGACAGGCCGTTCTACGGTGTCATATTCTCTAAAGGTGCGTATTTTCTACATGTGTCTATTGTATAATGTATATATTATGAGTACTGGTCCACTCGAATTTCAGAGATTTTTTTCCTGTGTGTAGGGGGGGAAGGAGTAAATTGAACGTTAAAAATTCGTGGAAAGGATCTTTACGAAGTATATAATACGATAATACGACGGACGTCATCAAAATATTAATATCTCAAACGGCGACGTTTCCACCCCTCCCCCCCCCC
>VUJU01002637.1:22147-34717 GCA_009835225.1 Aphis craccivora
GCAATGACTTTTGATGTACCGATGGAAGATGGGGATGGAGTATACGCTTTCATTTTCACAATCAAACATGGGTACATATAACATATTAATATGTTCAGTAGATAGTATGATTACATAATATTAATAATCGTCATTAAATAAATAGACGTTTTTCGTTAATTATTGTACTCCAGCATACTTAGAACGCTTATTGAAAATATTATAGAAATTCAATTTTTAAAATTTAAAAATAAATCAACTCTGTAGTTATATTTATCTTGTATTAAAAAATACGAAAACAATAATAATTTTTTATTTATTTATTTCAAGTTTGAGTAAGCCAAAAAAAAAAACTATTATGATTCTCTAATAATTTCCCATAATCATATTTCATAAAAATGAAATATGGTAAAAAAATATCCGTTATTGGATGGAAACGCTATTATAATATTCCGTGACGGACGGATGGTATTGCGCGCGGCCCACAGAAATAATATTTAGCCGAGTCGGGCGAGGCGCGGCGACCCTACAATTGAACACAATAACCACAATAACACGATAGTATAATATATTTTAATATTTATATTATATTAGAATAATAGCCGTTAAACACTAAACGAAAAACAAATAAAATAAAATGGTACACTACAATAATAATAATAGTTTTTCATATTTTCGTTACGCGAACGCAGCCGTACACGTCATCTCTCACTTGACCCGTATTTAAAGCCCCTATATATTATATACATCTAAGCATACCGCTGACCCACTAAATGCCCGCGTATGTGTATTTTTAATTAATATTTATGAAACTTCTCGCGGAGCCACTCTCTATCGCATATACGCGCGTACAACTATAATATTATATCTATATGGATACACTGAAAGTCGCACTGCTGTTATTGTTGGTATTTTATTTTTTTTTTCGTTGTTGTTTTTACTCTAATTGACCGCCGCAGCTTGTAAATCGTAATTATCGGTCCGTGTATGTATACATATACCGAATTACTATATTATTATAATATGTGTATAATATGCTTTTCCAAAGCGGTTTTATACGGCTTATTAATATGGTAACTACAAGGCGATGAGAGACTTCCCGCGGTGCGCCAGCTATGTTTTGACAAAAAAGAAATCGTTTACGTCTCACACGATCACGTGTACGTACCATACGTAATACACGTGTACCTATATGTTGATATATACAATAAATAATAGTGTACCCACGTAGCAGATCCCAAAATTAAAAACCGAGGAAAATAATATGGTTATACTATATATTACGACGAGAATGCGTAGTTGTTCGTTATAAATACCGGTTACCAGCAAAGACTACATCTTCTTAAGTGGACAACGCTTTTGATACGTCCACGGCTTCACACATCTCGGGTATAGAATATTATACTTCGTTACGATATCAATTAATGACCTTAATAATAAAAATAATAATAAGCTTACCAGTTAAATAATTCTCTGACCAAACGTAATTTTCACAGGTTACTACAGCGATCCGCACTGCGTGCACGTGAAACCCGGTACCGGTCACCTGAGCGCCACGTTCGAGATCCTGTTGAACAGCTGCGGCATGACGTCGTCGGGCGGTGCTGGAGGCGTGGGTGGAGGCGCCGTGTCCGGATACGGACAGACGCCCAGCGGAAGTTACGTGGAGAACACCATCATCATCCAGTACGATCCTTACGTGCAGGAGGTCTGGGACCAGGCTCGCAAGTTGAGATGCACGTGGTACGATTTCTACGAGAAGGCGGTCACGTTCCAACCGTTCCAAGTGGACATGTTGCACGCTGTCACTGCCAACTTCCTGGGCGACAACCTGCAGTGCTGGATGCAGATCCAAGTGGGCAAGGGACCGTGGGCGTCCGAAGTGTCTGGGATAGTGAAAATCGGGCAGACCATGACCATGGTGTTGGCCATTAAAGACGAGGAGAACAAGTTCGACATGTTGGTGCGCAACTGCGTGGCGCACGACGGCAAACGGACGCCCATACAGCTGGTCGACCACAACGGTTGCGTCATCCGGCCCAAGATCATGTACAAGTTCCAGAAGATCAAGAACTTCGGACCGTCCGCGTCCGTCGTGTCGTTCACCTACTTCCAGGCGTTCAAGTTCCCCGACTCGATGAACGTGCACTTCCAGTGCGTCATCCAGGTGTGCCGTTACCACTGCCCCGAACCCAAGTGCCCCGGCGACTACGCTCTTCCACCGCACGCGGCCGAACCCAGCGGCGGCGACTACGCCGGCCTCAACTCGGTGCACCCCAACGAACAGCAGTACGGACCACCCCCGCCACCACTTTTGGCCGACTATCCCGCGTATCCGGATCCCAGACATCCTTCCGGACCGGCCGGCGCGTACTCGGAACTCAAACCGGAAATAGTGTTGCCGAACGCCGCTCCGCCGTCGGCCAGCAGCCCGAAACCGCAGCAAAAGGACTCGGACGCGCCCACGGCGACCGGCGGAGACGACCGACGGGACTCGATCAACGACGACGACGGTCTGAACCTGCCGCCGCCACCGTTGCCCGGCCACGGGTCGTCGTACGCCACCGTCAAGCGACAGGGCACCGTCGGCGGTGACGACCAACAACAGCAACAGCACATGAACCTGGTGTCGCTGGGCGGCCGTCCCAGGTCCGTCGACATGGACGGCGGCGCCAACAAACCGCACCGACACCACCGTCGGTCCACCGGCGACCCCGAGCTGGACGTGAACACCAGCCGCGTCATACAGGTGGTGGCCCCCGGAGACGTCAACTTCGCGTTGAACGTGCCCAACGGCAACAACACGAACGGCGGCAATAACGGCGGCAACGGCGGAGACACCGTCGTCGTGTCCAGCCGGTCCGGTCTGTCCGCCGACAGCGTGTGCATCAGCGTCCCGTCGTTCGTCGCCGGTCTGGCCATGCTCCTGTCCGTGTTGGTGGTCGCCTGTCTGGTGGTCACGTTCCTGTTCTTGCGAGTCCGGTCCATGAACAGCGCCAAAGCGATGGCTTGCGGAGCGCCGCCGACCGCGCAGGGCCCGTACATGCACGGAGCCGCGTTCGAAGCCGCCGAGTTCGTCAAGATGGCCAGTTCGTAGAGCACTGCCCCCAGTTTTTGAAATAACTATTTTTTTTTTTTTATCATTATTTATAATATACCGTTTTCCGACAACCTCCTCTTTTCACAAACACCCCTCGAATACGGGAGTGAGTACCTACACTTCTACGACGATTCCGATTTTTTTATGCACACCACCTGTGCGCAAATGACAAACTACTAATCGCCAATCATATTATTATATGATTGTCATTTCCACGTGAGCGTGCATTATTACTATGAATTTTTTCAATTTTTACCCTTTCACAGTCGACATTAAAAAAAATATAAACCGGTGTATTTATATATATTTTCACACCCGATGCGCAGATTACGGCGCAATAATAACTATTCCGCGCAGGCCAAACGTGTTGATACGTATAACAGTAATGCGACGACACGACACGTCTGTTTAAATTATTTTATTTATTTTTAAGCACATCTACTGTAGTAAGCAGTATGACGAATGACGTACGAGCAATGCTCGAATTAGATGATATATAACCGTATTAATATTATATAATTGTATATTATGAATGAATTGTTTTCAAATTTTTTTTTTTTTTTTTTTTACGAACAATATGGCGACGGCGGCTCGGCGAAATAACGTGTCCGGTTCGACTATAATATTATCAACGATTTTTATTCATAAACTATATTATTATTACAAGAGTATTGAATATTATTAAATATTATTATTATCATACATGACGACGATCGTATAGCCGACGCGAGTCGCCGAAATAACATATTTTATTTCTAACACGACAATAATATTATAGTATATAACGTATTATAATATTATACAATATATTATTATCATCATATATCATGTATATTATTTTTTTTTCTTGTCTTTGTAAATATTATATTTATGTATAACATTAGTCTTAAAGATATATTATATATATATATTATTTTATAGCGTTTAAAACAATATATATTATATGTACACATCAATATACCAATTACCAGCTTTTAATTATTATAATTATTATCATTATTATTACCGTGATAATAATTTATAATACATTATATTACAACACGCGAGTATAATATATTTATGTATCAATATAATAATATAATATTGTGTTTTAAGAGAACTATAAGTCTAAACCATTATAATAATAATATTATTTATATTTATAAACGTATAGTGTTTGTAAACACATGCAATGCATTCAGTTGTGTGGAACATAATGTCATGCGAAAAACACAAAAAAAACGTAATCAAATTGGTGTCGTGGAGAATATTATTATGTAAATATGTATATCATAAACAATTACACATTTATGATGTATATATATATATCGCGACCATAACAATAATATTATATAATTATCTATTATTATAACATATGCTATACTTTTATAAATAAATAAATAAATTTTTTTTCAATTCATTTTGTTATTATATATACATGCAAATACAATACAACCCTTTAAGTTGAAACAACAACACATGTTTAAACCAATTATCAATTAAAGAAAAAAATGTTTGTCGAAAATAACTAGAAAATAGAAGATTTTTTTTATAATATAAATTTTGAATAAAAAAAAACGGAGTTATGACTTTATAATTAACAGAGAATAAAGTATAAAATTCGATGAAATGGTATAATAGTATAAACAAGAAAATGGAAAGAGCTCATAAGGGCACCAAGAGAACAAAAAACAAGAAAATCTACGGGCCAATTTATTAATTATAAAATTATGATGTAATAAACATGGAAACTCATTCTATGCTATTATTTTAGTATTTTTCACAGTGTAAAAGTCATACCATCACTTCACTTCATTAAGAATACGTGATAGTATCGTATAAAACAATAATAATATGGAATATCTCCGAATTTAACGTCAAAAAATACATAATAACGTTTTTTTTGAAAAAATCACAATATTCACAATACTTTGCGAAGGATTAAGTTTTCAGACTCAAAATTCCACATATATATCTTATGCGTTGCCATATTAACGTACATGCCTAAAAACGTAATAAATGTCAAATTTTTTTTTCATATTCAGTCCACAGCCACTAGTTGTCAGTTTTTTCAAAAAAAACTAGATTTACGTATTTTTGACAGTGTAAATAAACTTCCATCATTTTTTAAACTCAATCTATACATTAAGTTAACATCGCAGTACCTTTTAGAACAATAAGTATATGAAATATCTCCGAATTTAATACGAAAGGCCACGAAATACGGTTTTTTTAGAAAAAAATCATAACATTTACAATTCTTGGTAAAGGAGTAAGTAAACACAATTTCACATACCCATATGATGTGATGCGATGACTCAGGAATTGAGCGTGGATTTCTATGCATTTGCATATTTTTTTTGCTTTTTGCTCTTTGGCTTTTCGTCTGGTATCTTCACGAATCATATCAATTTGAATCTAATTGTGTAATTTTGTTTGTTTATTTCTATATAGGTATTTTACAGAATTCGAAATATGTCGCATATTAAAATGAAAATTGTTTATATACATAGTTTATTTAAATAATTTATTTTTGTATGTTGTTAAATTTATGAATTTTAGTTAAACAAAAAAAGTTTTCTTGCATATTTTTTTTTTTTTTTTGATTTTCCTGCAAATAATATGACATATTATTTCGATAGACATTTTGGTGCATAAAAATCTATTCTTTAATTATAATATACACACGGCGTTAAGTATAGGCTATTTAGGTACAACAGAGTTGTGGATTCATTTTTTCGGTATCCCATATTGTAATATAATTATTATTAATTATTATAATATTATTATTATATTTAATATACCTACTGCTATATTATAACATTGCACACACATCATAATGGATTTCTTTTGTTTCAGGAAAGTTTTCCCTTATAAATAGTTGTTTTTATAAGTTTGATTTATTAAAATATGTCAATATATAAGTAGGTATTTTGGATTTAAAGTTTAAGTTAATAATATAGGTATAATCGTATATTAAATAAGTACAATCCTTTGTTGTTACTTGTGTTTCCTATAAATTATTTTAATTATACCAATTAAGAATGTTATTTATTCCCCAAATAATATTGCCATTATACAATTCTGTATTATTGAAGTTTTTTATGCTCCATACATAATTTGTCCGTATTTCTAGTAAAAAAATTATTTTGGTTAGATTACTTTTGTGAATATGTAGAGTAACTAGACATATTAAATATTAACATCTATAATTCTATAATCAAAAAAATAAACAGTTTGAAATTGACATCAAAGCACACAAATACAAAATACAAAAAAACCGAATATTGTTGTTGAAAAACTCAAACTTACGTAGTTACTTAAATATTTGTAAATACTTGTATTTACAAATTCTTGTTAATGAAGAAGTTGCTAATGGATATCAAGTATGTAGATATTATTATGTGCACTTGATTTCATTTTTCTAATAAAAATAATCATTTGTCAATGAAGTAAAATAATTGCATTCACCTACAGTACAATAATACATTTTATATTTGGCAGTAATTAAAAGAGTATAATCCAGTTGTTTTACTTTAGTTTTTGCAACTTTTTGCAGTTATATCTGATCATTTTGTCTTTCTTGTTGAAGTTTTTAAAGTGTATTTTTTGTTATCAATAAAATTATCTTTATGCATACATTTTCTGAATAAAAAAATTAATATTATAATTGTAAAACACTAAACTTTCTGTGAAAAACTAGTACCAATTAAATCAATGTCTTCAAGTAAGTCAATTTCTAAGAAAAATGTTTAACTAATATATATTTGAATGTTTTAACTTTTTTATATATTCTAATAAATATTAGAACATACTTATTTTTAATAAGTATTTCCTATATTTTTTAAATTATTATAAATAACAGTAAATACCTATATTTACCTAAAATAAGTTGCACACAATAGAATCTCTCATTTTCCTATTGAAAAACTCATTTATAAGTTATACAAATTTGCCATAATTAATAAACAATAATTAGAAAGGACTTATTACTTTAACTTACTTATCAAAGGTAATTAGTAATTAGATAACATAAGAATTTTAAAACAAATTCATAACTTTTTAATTTACATAAATTAAATAAAGAAATACTAAGATACTAAACACCTTTGTTTTAGAACAATAAACTAAATTAAATAAAACAAAAACTTAGTATAATAATCATAATATTTGTGTAGAATGTGAACACTTATATACAAAATGGAATGGATTTTAAGCCAAATTTAAGTTTTGTTGTTGTTGTTGTTGTTTTTTAATCAATTCATGATTGTTACATGCATATTCTGATTTTTTCAACTATAAATCATTTTATGAACAATATGAACATTTAGTTTTCTTTCTTCATTCTATTGCTGGTCATTCGGTAAATAATAGAATCACGACCAGGATCCATTTGGGCAATACTCACTAAAAAAAAAAAAAAAGTAGAATTAGATAATTGAATGATATAAATTTTAAAATTATAAATCAAATAATTAATATAATATTTAAAAACTTATTAGATATAAGATATTACATTCATTATTTGACAATTTGTTTTTTCAGTTTTTTAACTAAATAAACAATAAAAATATAATTGAAGTTGGCATTAGTTTTAATTTTAGTACCATAATTTATGATTAAATTATCAAAACATAGTTTTTAGTAAAGCACAGGTTTTATGTGCCATACAATTTATGCAACTAGTAACTTGTAAGGTATAACAAAAAATAGAATATTTTTTTTCACATTAATAATACAATTATACAAACATCTTATATCACAAGTATTAGCTATTCCAAATTATATGTACACAAACATGTTTAATATTATTGGTAAAATAGATTATGCTTAATATTAAAATCTGTAAAATATTACAATGCATAATACAAATAGTCAAAATGTTTTTTTTTAATTTAAGTCTAGATGGTCTAGTAGCACGTAAATTCATTATACCAGCGGTTCTTAAACTGTGGTACGTGTACCACTAGAGGTACGCGAAAGACTACATGGTGTACGCGTAAGGCCAAATGGTGGTAGAATAGAAAATTAAAAATAAATATTCGATTCTGATCTCATTGAAAATTTGTTATTTAATTTACATCTTATTTTAAAAAACTAATGAATAAAAACAATTATATTGTAGTATTTTACTGCCTTATTATTTAAAACAAAATGTATTTAAAGTAAAGTATTTAATTTTACAATTTGGATTGTTCTATTTTTAGTCATTAGTGGTACGTAACTGTTTGATAACACCTAAGTGGTACGCAAACAAAAAAGTTTGAAAACCGCTGCATTATACAATATGACTTGCACATGGAACTTTAGAAGTAAGTACCTATTTAATAAGAATAAATATTATGTTGATCATTAATGAAAATAATATTATTTTTGATAGTACTAGGTAGGGATAGGTAGATGGTTAAAATGTGTATTTTCACCACCTACTAAAAAGTAGTTAGGCACCACTGAGACTCAATGAAATATTCCTTTTATTAGTTTTAGAATAATATAACAATACATTTTTTTAAGTTACTGAGAGACTGCATATAATTATTGTGATTTTAGAAACCTTTTAAATATATAATTCTGAAAACATAATGTTTATTAAAAATAATTTCAATTCTAGTGTTAATATTAAAAATATATTATTCACTTATATTAAAAATGAAATCAAGGATAAATACTCACATGCTATGGCTAAAAGAGAAAAGACGAATATTACAACAAACCACAGTATTAGATTGAAAATAACTGGAAAATCATTAGATAATGGCTCAGCAACATTGAGATCCTAAAAACAAATAAATACACATATTATACATTCTTATGAAATTAATATCAAGAGAAGTTATTTTTAAAACAATTTATTACCACTTCTATGCCACTAAGTTCACGTTTGTTTCTATGCGATTCTTTTGCATTGTTGGTAATAGCAATAATTAACACCTAAATAATATTTTAAAAGGTTTTAAAATAATATATTATAAAAAGTAAAATCTGGTAAATAAATATGTAATGACCCCAATTAAATAAATACCTCATTATTATAAATTTCATTGTATGATTGAACCAAAGTGGATATAGCTTCATTTAAAACCTTTTGACCATCAATAGTTTCTTCTGAATTTTCTCCATTTACAGCAGTCAAAGCCTTTATGCCTTGCAATTGAAACCAATGAAAATCTGGTACATTATTTTTTAATCCACTCTCTTTGACCTGCAATGATAAATTATTTAAGTAAGACACAAAAATGTTATGAACATTTAATACCAAGTTGCATGAACAGTTACTAAACAATTTATACCTTATCAATAGTAAGATAATATCTTATAAACATAATTAAGTGGCCTTTTAAATTATTTATTTTGTTTTGACTTATAATGTAATTTTGTTTAAATATCAAAAATTGTACTTACACCTTGCCCCAATTGATGTAAATGGTAAACTTCATTGAAAAATACAGCATACTTTTCATCATATGAATCAATGAGTTGAGGTTTAATACTAGGATTAAGCTTAAAATTTGGATGGAATACTTGGTTTTTAAGCTAAAAATTGTTGTGATATATTAAACAATAGTAAAAGTTATACATTAAATATATCTTACAAATTCATCATTGGTTAAGGAACCATGCATAATGCTATATTCCTTATTGTCAAGCCTCTCCTTCATTCTATGTTCTACAGTAGCAAACACTTCATCTAAGGGTTCATCCAAAACTAAATCACGATGGTCAACTTTATTTATGTCAAAACCGGGATTCTTTGATCCGGGTATTTCAAGGATAACTACAGCTTCAGGTAATGCAAATGGGTCTGCCATCATTATATTGCTCCAAGTTTTTTCCTAGTAAAATACATTTTAAAATAATAGTCATGATTATATCAGGTGACCCCATTTAATACACTTTCTTATAATAATTATTAATTGCAATAGAATTTTTCATAGGTGTGGGTCTTTATTTTAAAGTTATGATAAAAACATCTATGTACTTCAGAATTAACCCATGGTTAATAGTTAAGTATTTTATAAGTACCTAACACTAGTTAATGTAGTTTACTTTGTACGTGACAAAACATTTGTAGGTATTTATAAGTATTACAAAAAATGCTTATGTTTTAACAAGCAACAAATTACATATCATAATTGTTATTCAGCCTCTGAGTGGTTTTGAAAAAACAAATAAATTAGGTAATTGGAAAGTATGACAAGTATAATTCCAATCGACCAACTGTAACAATATTGTAAAGTGTAATAACCATGCACTTACTCCATGTGGAACGGTGAAACCAAATGTCGACGATACAATATCAGCCAACTCGGTGGCACGCAATGGCACGGACGACTGACCAATCTTGACATTCGATGGGCTGTTGAGGACATAGAGTTGGTGACTTTGGGCACTTGCTAGAAAAACGAGAACACAGAAATAAATTCAAAATGGTCTAAAATGGACGACTAAGGAGGGTCACTGGAGATGGAAAACAACCCGACCAAAGTGCTTTGGCGAGGAAGGACATTTTGCGGGGCGTGTCCGGCGAAAGGAAAATCGTTCTCACCAGAAGCCAAAACGGCGGTGGCCAGGGCGATCGTGGTGATCAGACAGTTCATGTTCGGTTTACGCCGGATCGCCGTCGGAGTGAAAGACGAAAATCGGAAACCGATTTGGGCAGCGTTGGGCGTTAAGGTGAACGAAAATACAAAATAATAAAAAAAAGATAACGTTCGCGCTACACCTATATTGCCTACTTATAATACACTCGGCAGTGGCACAAGAAAAAATATTTATCGAGTAGCTATCAACTTGTGTTTACGTCCCTACCATTGGTCACACGTTCTGAGATAACAGAACGCTGATAATGTGATCGCCCGTCCACGCAGTGTGGCCGTTTAAGAGGACGTGACGCCGACAACACCCCGATGGTATTTTTATTTAAAGCAACTCTTAGAAGGAGCAAAATATAGACAATTTCTAATCTTCTGTGTGTATGTTCAATGTGTTCTATAGGCTATAATAGCAGGAGCGTGCCAACGGGTTGTTGACTTGTTCGAAACGATCATCGAGACTCTTTTGGCTTTTTTTTTAAAATTGTTTTCAAAAAGCAAACAATAATAAGTTAAAACTTAAAAGAAATAATTTTTTGTTTAATATATAAAAATACGTGTTGTGTAAAACTATGAAACTAAGCGTTGTTATAACTTATTACTATTCGAAAAAAAAGTAATAAAAAAAGTGTAATACGCCAAGGTACCTATTATGTATGCTTAACGATGAACATCAATAAACTGACAAAAAATAAACATATTATACATTTAGATTTTAATTTTTTTAATATGAATTCATTAGTCTCTTCATATTATGTATGCTATATTTTGTTGGAGATGAATTTTCGAAAATTCGAATGTTTATTTAGTTTATTTATTCCTAATTAATTTACTTAATGTCTTATAAATGAATATGTAGGGACTTAATAAAACCTATATACCTAATACAAAAAAAAAAACGAAAAATTTTTCCTTCAAGACATTTTTAAGGGTTTTAATCGAGAAAACCATTTTTTAGAACATAAATAAAAAAAATGTCCAAAAGATCTCAAATTTATAAAAATAGCATAGGTAACAATGTTTAAAATATTTTGAATACTTTATTTAGTTTATAAAATATATGATAAATTAAGTAATATAGTTTAAAGTTTTGACTGTTTCAAGTTTCTAAGGTCAGCATTTTTTGAATTAAAAAATAATAACAAAAACCATTAATATATTATATTTAAACATCTTAATATCGTCAAAATAAAATCACTTATGAAAAAATATATGTGGCACTAGGCTAAACGTTTTTTTTCATTTCCAATATAATTTTGTTAAAAAAATTATATCTTTTAACAATTGTAAAAATTGTAACCATATAATAATAATAATATGTATTGTTGATATTTTAATATGATGTTAAAAATAACTTATAAGGAACCTTGTATTAAACTTTCAAGGTTTTTTGCAAATGAACAAAGAGCAAGATCATAATATTATCGTTTTAAATACCTAAAACATCATAATATTATTAATTATAGAATTAACCACAAGTATTTAACAGAGGAAATGTACAATTTGGTTCGTATTACTGGCTTATTTTTTCCTATTTATTCATTTTAAATCCGTTTATTTTCAAAATTAACAAAATTATTAATATTTAAAAAAAAAAAAACAAATGGATTTACTATACACACCATGTATTTCCCAAGATTTACAATACCTAATAAAACTGACTCTATTGTCCAACAGAATGTTTTTATACATAGAAAACGAACTCTCTACATCCACTAAATTGATCGGTGCATTCTTCATACAAGAGGTTTCAAATAACAACACTTAAATTTAAATCTTAAATTTTGAAATGGTCGATAATCGATATCGATGTAATATGACATGGTGACCGTATTCATACAGCAAGAGTGCTGCAAGCTCTATGTAGATCGATAATCAATATGTATAACACGAAAAGTTATTAAGTTCGTGATGTATAAT